>JARKHS020009741.1:0-31451 GCA_030143305.2 Amblyomma americanum
AAACGCGCACCAAAGGCACAACTGTGCACCGTCGCGTCGACCCGACAGCACGCGGCCAACATGCCGGTGGGCCTCGACGCCGCTCGAATGCTGCTCTGCGCTCGCAAACAAGAGCGATCATTCCGAGAGCCGGCGCTGCGCGAGCGCCTGTGCACGAGCTTGAAGAGCAGTGGGGCCTGCTGGTTTTTGCTTCGAGCAACGATACGCGCGGCGCCGGCAGCGCGCGCGAACGCGGGAAATTGCTTCTCCCCCGCCTATGGGTCGTTGGCGGCCTTCCCCATCGTGCACACGCTTTCCAAATTACGCCACAGGAGATATGCTATATACACACGGGTATACCGCGTAAGCTACACGCGCGAGTAGGAGACCGGTCTAAGAAAAACAAAAGACAAGAAGAAAAAGGAGCACGTTAAAGGAATGAGCCGGTGTTCCCCGATAACATCTCAATTGCTGAGCAAGAAGCGGCAAGAATACGGGCTGACAGGCGCGCGCTCTGGCGGCGGCTGCGGGGGGCGGCCAGCGCGGCCGGCCCCACGACAGCGCGGAGGAGTGCTGACGCTGCCGCAGGAGGCGCAACGGCTACTTCGCGGAACGACGACACACGCGCGGCGATGAAAACAAAATGGGTGGCCGACTCGCGCCGAGGTCACGATTGCGGTTTGGAGAAACGGCGATTCCTCCGGTGTAAACGTTATAATGGGGCAGCCTTGCGAAAGTGCCGGGTTGCGGTGCAGCTAGTGGCCGCGTAGCGCATGAGCCCTCGGCTCCAGCAGAATGGCGCTCTGGCACGCCACCGATCCGGACACCGCCACCTAACGGGCACCGAGAACAGTCGAGGCGTGTATCGGCGGTCGGTCAACACCGACTGCATAGTGCTTTGTCCCGCCCGCACGACGGCTGTAGGTTGAGGCGTGACTCTTGGCGCGCCAAGGCATCCACCGCCCTTGAAAGGTTTTAAAGATGCGCGCTTTAAAGGGAACGTCTTACATACCGCGAGAACCCGCGGACTCTACATGTCATCGTTCACTGCCCCTTGTGTTCTTGGCGTTCCTGCAATAAAGTCGCGCTAGGCACTTGCTCGCTTCCACATAATCACTGTGATGTAACCACTTGTTCGGATGGAATATATAAAAAATTAATTAAAACCGCCTATTAAGCTAGTACAATATTTTATCTCGGAACTGCAAAGCAAAATATAATCCCGAGCAAGCCAATAAATACACTGCAGCAAAAGCGGCGACATCACGCGGAACTCGTCGTGATGCTTTCCCGAGCGTCATGTAAAGGTTTCCTCGAAATTAAATTACACGAAAGGAAACAGCGGTTATGGGGGGCGGGTTTAGTTATAAGCTCCGAGAATCCAGCGCAATAGGCAGGGAAAGCCTCACGGACGCATCGCGCAAGAAAGCTTGCTTGAAGGCAAGGCTCTCCGCCCTTGTACGTGGCTGAAAGAAAATTCACAAAAAGAACTTGCAAAAAGTACGTAAGCGGCAGAAATTGCTGCTTTCACCCGAACATACGCAAAATAAATAATCCATCCTTGTGGTTATTTTTTGCGCTACTGTATTTCTTGACAGTTCACTCGTTCCGAACATCGTCCCGCGGAGACTGGCGTAATTGAAACAGGGTCCTCGTGGTAACTAAGCGAAAGAACCTCCCGCAGGCCAGCGCAGCAAAAAATGAGGCTGGAAGTGGTGCCCGCTCAAGTGGGCGGGCCTCTGTCCATGCACGGCGCTCGGAAAGTGATTCTCCGCAGGGCGGGACGCGGAGCCGCTCCGAATTCAGAAGATCGCGCACCGCCTCTTCCCTCCTGCCCTTGCCTCATATTCCTCTACGAAAAGAAAAATAAAAGCATGGAAAAGAACATATGTTGCGGTGACTGCCTTTCACAGTTAAGTCACCATGCGTGGGTCTGATGTGATTGGAGCCAGAATAACTGCGGAATACGTGTCACGTGAAAAAAAAAAAACAAGACAATCAAGAATGACCGAATGAAGGCGTCAGCAGGAAAAGACAGCCGAAAGAGTCTTCTTTCTCTCTCTCTCTCTCTCTCCTAGTTTCTTCCTGAAAGAAGAAAAAACACGGCATCCAACTTTACAATGCAATTACACAGTGGTTACCATGCGGCTTCTTTTTGCGCAAGAGAAGAAACTTTTTTTCCGCTGAAAGAACAATGCCCCCCCCCCCCCTTTTTTTTTGCTTCTTTACATACAGTCTTCGAATGTTATACTTACATCTGATTTTAATATGCATATTTACAAGAAAGGTGGCATTTGGGGTTAGTTCTGTGTGAATACTGAAGGTTTTAACGCGATACCACTGAGAAACAGCACATGGGGCCCAGACAGAGACCACAATACAAGCGCGCCCTGTCATCTTGTCTCTTCAAGCCGCGCTCTGCCTGATGCGCGCATGATTTCTCAACGCACTGTATCAAACTGGCATATGATAGACTCTGTTTCACTAACTTCGAATGGGTCAGGCAACCAACCACTTTAGTCACATTCTGTCTATTCTTAACATCATCATAAGCAGCACAGGTCGGACTGGGAATGGCCGCTGGTGGTCCGCCTCTTGCGTACGTGGAGAGGGCACATCACGGAACAATGGCCCGCAATTGGCGGTAGCCTGGATCAGTGCAGATATTTTTAAAGTGTGCTACTCGGCCACGCGCTGGTGGGGCACTGTAAGCCGGGGGGAAAGTGGAAAATGGAGGTTCGTAGTACTACATGGTAGTGTTCCCACCTTTCGAATATCTTTGTCACTCACCGGGTGGCGCGCAGTGTATTCTTACTATCCGGACACGCCTAACAGGTTGCAAAACGAGATCGCAGAAAACGCTGCTGTCAACCGGAATGCACGCCTTTATAGAATGACCGCACTATACCGCCCCTGCGAGACCGGGGACCGTGTGCCTCTACGGCAGGATTACCATGCGCATCTCTTTTGTGCCGCAAAAGTGCCAGCAACTCGATTGAAAGCCACCGTCGTGCGGCATGGGGTTCGGCAGCCACGAACTGTGATCCCGTATGACGCTATATATATATATATATATATATATATATATATATATATATATATATATATATATATATATATATATATATAATCGTTTTCGTATTCGTATATACCGGTCTTTGCTTAGAGTAATTTGGAGGAGATGACAATCGTAAGAGATCCGCAGATCTATCAATTGTTCGAAATTATATTGGTTAACTCGGTATCCGCAATTTGTCGAGCGGAAATAACTGAAATTGTGAGCAGCACAGTCTGTACATTTTTAATCTAGGTTACACAATTAGACTTTTTGGTGGCACTTAAAACGTCTGTTATACACATTTCATCTGCAACGACGCCCATTTCGGCTTCTCTATGTGGAACACAAAGTTTTGCAGCCTCCTCGGTTTTTAAATGGAACACGTCGGTATTACTCGAACGGCCAGTTCCACGTTTTTTTCTCAAAACAGTTATGCGGAACCCAGTTCCACTTACTTCATGACGAGTTCCACAAATAGTTCACTTTTCGCGAGAGGCAAAGGAGGCGAGCATAGGGGGGGGGGGGGGGACTATTTTTCTTCCGCCTAGGTCACGTGACCATGTGGGAGCGTGAAATCTGGAAGCCAATGGCCTGAAGATCGGTCGAATATAAAATCTCTCCTCAGCGTGGCCAGTGACGAAAGGCGGGTTTGTACGTTGTTTGTCACACCTGCTCTCTTTGTAATTCACGTTTTTTGCCTGTCCATTGCGGTGTTGCAGGAAAGAGACGGCTGCGTTGGATGAAAGAGAGCTCCGTGTATATTCGCAAGTGGTGTGGGTCTGGTTTTTGGCGAGAAACTTCTGACAAAGTACTTTGTGAACGACGACCACATTAGGCCTAATTGCTGTGCCGCAGACATGGGAGTAATTAAATTACTGTAATGAAATTACAGTAACTTGATTACTTTTGACGGTAATTTGTAATGTAATTCATTTTTTTCTGGGCTGGTAATTTTGTGATGTAATGAAATACTTTAGAGCAGAATTTCACGGCAGAAGTAATTAATTACTACCGAAATTACTTTCGCTGAATAATGAGTCCATATGCTGCTGCCTATACGGGCCATGCTTTGGCCTTGAGCGTCTGCAAGAAAAATGCGTGGCCAACAATAGCCAGCACTGCAGGGAAGCGGCGCAAGCGGAGGACAGGCGATAGGCATCAGCGCCGCCTTGGTGAAGAGGACTGCCATGCATCTTCCAGCACTGCGTACGGTCGCACACACTGACGCGTCGCAGGGCAACCAGGGGAGCTCAGTGACCATGGCATGGCGGAATACAACTCCCGCTGCAATCTCTGCAGTCACTCGAAAGCAAACCTTAATCGTATCCTATTCTTGTAAAGTCTGTCGAGTTGTACCGAACATTTAAATAATTAAAACTGGATATGCCACGCAGATGTAGCGCAGGGGAGACAGGACCCAGTGAGAGACACGGACGAGCGCTGTGCCGACGAGCGCGGATATGCCGACGGGTTTCAGAAATGAGGAACGAAAATTTGCTTCGAGGACCGACTTCGATAGAAATGTCTTCAGCCGTTGGGCAACGCTTTATCACGTTGTAGAAATTAAAAAAAAATGCTATAACTGCGCCGTTTTATGGAGAATGATTGTTGCTAACCGACGATAGGAAAGCTGCGCCATAGCTGTGTTTCTAAGTTCTTACCATTTCAAGCTTGCCTTAAATGTTTTTAATGAGGTAAATCCAGGCACCGAATTTAAGGGAAGTTCAGCTGTAATTGTAAGTTTCCCCACATATCTTTCCTTTGAAAACTATCAAAATAAATGGATCATATAACTAGCATATTAAAGCTTATCACATAACAGCTTCCAGTGCGTTGCTTCCGATAAAAAAAAGTTTTTTTTTTGTTTCTGTCAAGGTAAATATGGCTAATTTCGAAAAAAAAAATCTCCCCAAACAATGGCACGCCTTGTGTGCCATATTTTTCGTGGCGGATAGGTGAGAAAATGGCACAAATAGAATTTTAAACATGATTTCATCCTCTTCACGGTATTATGTTGATGTCTGTGGGGCGAAGTAACTCCAGGCGAAGACTTTTTTTTTGCTGTCTATTTTTTTTTCTCAAAGAGCAAAGGTCTCTATTTTTAACATTTGACAACAGTATGAACGACCGTCTATCTTTCATATTTTAATCTTACAAGAACTTCAGATAACTCTTTTACGAGGTCAGTAGCAGTGTCAGTTAGCCTAACCATATGAAGTCCCTCCGATGGAGTTGCTTTCCGCAAAGTTCAGCTGGTGCACTGGATTTAAGGCGACGTGCATTCAGGCATCACATAACGTAAGCAGATCGCCTTGAAGCGCTGCCAACCGCATGTAGTAAATTCCCCCCCCCCCTACTTTATCGTTACGAGCAATAAAAAAATGTAACTGCCTCCGTCTGGTTTTTTGCCCTTCAAAACATATACTAGCCATTCGTTGGTTGATGGGGTTTTAACGATCCAAAGCGACTCAGGCTAATGGGGACGCCGTAGTGAAGGGCTCCGGAAGTTTCGACCACCTGGGGTTATTTAACGTGCGCTGACATCGCACGGTACACGCGCCTCTAGAATTTCGCCTCCATCGAAAGTCGACCGCCGCGGCCATAACCACTCAGCCACCGCGGCTTTTATTTTTCTTTATGACACGAATAAATACATCAGTAAAAGATCTTAGTTGGCATGCTTCTTGGCAGACAACCATGTCTAATGGACTTTCATGACCATAAGTTGGTCCATCAGGCTCAATCCATTATCCGCATAGTTCTGCTGCTTCAAGACTTCTCTTAATTCATACATAAGCCAAAATGATCCCAAAATAATCACATACTGATCGTGCATCCAAGTCGCAATGCCTAACAGCCATCCTACTCGTCCAAATGCTGTGAACGCCCAATAACATAATCTGGCCATACTGCACAACATCACTTTCAATGGTCAGCGCTGAGGCACCGCGGCGGCGCATACTAGACATTCGTGAAGAGTAGATACAATCCGTCTCGAAATGGAGGCACTTTTAATTTAGGTATGTACAGAAGCCCTTTTCCCAGCCCTCTGAAATGTGCAGCCATGCAATCACTACCGGGTGTCGTAGGTTCGGATCCCACCGGCGGCATGGTTGTTTTTTTCTGCTGCTTTATAAGTAATTTTCTTTAAGCAACAGATTAATTGAAGCATTAAAAAATTAACAGAGAAGAATAAAAACATTCCCCTGTGCACCATGGTTTCGGTGACTGTTGGCTTTCTTCATATGTTTGTCAAACGAGCCCCTCATTTTCCTTTACTTTGTCTGCTAATAGCTTGGTTCCGGCAGTCTTGATGCCATAGGTAGCATAAGAGGGCTCTCGCACAGTTTACGCCCTCGCCGTTAGATGACGTTCTACGTCACGCTCGCGGTATTACAGGACGTGCTACGTCCGCCGCTATGAACGAGGGTGGCGCTGGTGAACACTCTCAAGGTTCGCTTACACCCAATAAACACAAATACCCACGAGAGCAGCGGATTGGACTGCCATCGCCGTAGCTCAGTTGGTAGAGCACCGGACGTGTTATTCGGAGGTCGTGGGTTCGGATCCCACCGGCGGCATAGTTGTTTTTTCTGCTGCTTTATGAGTAATTTTCTTTAAGCGATAGATTAATCTAAGTATTATTATTCCACTACACATTAAAAAAATGAAACATTCCCTATGCACCTTGGTTTCGGTGACTGCTGGCTCCCTTAATAAGTGCGTGTGCGTGTGTGTGTGTCTGTGTGTGTCATGGGTTTTTCTGATGGATGATTTCCTTTCACGAGTCGCTTCCTTTTACAGCCCTTGCTGTTATAGCGAAGTTCCCCCGCCTCCACGCCGAGCAACCGCGCTGTCATCATCGAGCGTCTGTGATCACGTGACCACCCGGCGCACATATCCCGTGCCTGGCGCCAAGTTCGTTGTCGTGGGGCGAGGGTCAAAAAAAGACGCCGGCAAACGCCTTGAAACGCCCCTCAAGAAAGCATCCTGCAATGACTGGATAGCGCGCAATACTGCGCGCCAGTCATGGCAGAATTACTTTTGAAATGTAATTAGACTACATTTTAATTACCTTTCCATGGTACAAGTGCAATTAACTACGTTACCAATTACTGCGCATAAAAATCAATGACGTTACAATTATTTTCAATAAGTAATGCAGTTACCTTAAAATAACTTTCAGCCGCCGCGGTGGCAGACTGGTTATGGCGCTCGGCTGCTGGCCCGAAAGACGCGGGTGCGATCCCGGCCACGGCGGTCGAATTTCGATGGAGGCGAAATTCTAGAGGCCCGTGTGTTGTGCGATGTCAGTGCACGCTAAAGAACCCCAGGTGGTCGAAATTCCTGGAGCCATTCACTACGGCGTATCTCATAGCCTTAGTCGCTTTGGGACGTTAAACCCCCATAAACTAAACTAAAATCACTTTTCGGTTCTGATGCACACAATGAGAAACACAGTGGTGACTGCTGGCTCTTAAAATCATGTCAGATTTCTTAATTAATTAATTGCTCCGCAGAAGGAACTGAGCTTCAAAGTGGGAGTCTAAAACTTGTTCCCGATTTGAAGAAAGTGTCCTTGGCTGCGCTGAATAGGTGCTGTGCTGACGCAGATGAGGAAAATCCAGCGTTGTCCATCCATGAAAACCTTTATCAGCCTTGGGTACCAATCAAAGATCGTAAAATCGCTTGCTTAGCACTTCATCTGGCGGCAAAGTGAATCGCTCGATGCATTATGTAGCGGAGCTCCGTTGATTTCGCAGCATTCGTCGTCCGCGTCACTCGAGGGTGCTGACGCGATTACTTATTTCTTCACAGTGGCGTCTCTATAGGGTCGATGGCAGGTGCAGTTGTCTGGCATATAACCAATGGACAACAGAAAAATTCAAATATGCTCGGTCCGCTCAACTGCCTTTTCCATAGATTTGACCATTACAAAGATAACACAATGCAAGCAAAACAAAGAAAACAAATGCATGGTCAAGCAGTTGTGGTTTCAGTCTGCTGAAGACGGGAACGAGTAACGAACCCATCGCCTTGCGCTCCGGAGTTTTTCAGGCCCCTGAAACAAGTAATCTAATTGGTTCTGTGGCACTAGCAATTCATTTATGCAGTTTCTACAGGGGATGTTCGTGCCATGCGCGCATCTGCCTGTCCCTCCCACCCTCCGTGGCACCGAGCGTTGCCGGAGTACCCATGGGACACCCACTGCGCGCGTTCCTGACCCGTCTTGAACTCCGAACTGCGACATCTGCCCCTGCGGGGGCCGAGCACAGCCTTACAGCTTGCTGCTATAGGAGGATGATCGAAACACGTGCACTCCTGCCTGCCTGCTCTCATATTCTCGTGGGCATCGACTGGACAACAAAGGACATCGGCGGTCTCCTGGCCGATCCCTTACGCTGGCCGAGACTTGCCGCGCGTCATTCCTGCTTTCAGAAGCCATAGCCTCATACGAACGGCCAAAACTTTGTCGGCACGAAGAGCAGCTGGCCAGCTTAGTAATTTCGAAAATAATTACTCTCGGTGCAAAATGACCGGGCCAAAGTAATCTAACGGTTCGATCCAAGACCTTTTTCCCTAGAAATTCAGGCCAGAAACGCCGAGCAGAAGGCGATGCGGACATCTTGCACCCAAAACTATTGGGTACCCGGTGGCACTGGGGATCGAACCCAGCACCTCCAGAATGCGAGCCGGATGCTCAGCAACAAGGCCACCGCTTCGGTTTTCATGCTTTACATTATTATATTACTTGATATGAAATAATTCATGACAGTACAAATTACTAGAAAATAATAAAATTCTACGATTTCATTACCGCAACTAGTTACTGCCATGTCTGGCGCCTCCGCAGTGGCAACCGGCGCAGTTGAGACAAAGCCGGCAGAGGCGACGTGGCACGTGAGTCGCGTAGCGGGAGGGCCATGGATGCGGCCGAGGCGAAGCGTCTTGCCCTGAACGCTGCACGTATGCGGGAGGCAGGACGTACGCACAAACGCGCGGCGTGCCGTACAGAGGACGAGTGCTCTCGGGAGGCTGCCCGCAAACGCGCTGCGCGACAAGATGCCCAAGTTCGTGTCAACACATTTCTCACACCATATAGCACTTGTTGTAACCACCCCAAAACAACAACACAACTCCCACACACACACGTGCGTAGCAGCAGCATTCAGAGCAAACTCAACAGCTGCAGAGGCACGTCATGGTAATGTGGCTGACCAGCTAGTACTGGACAGCCACATTACCATGAGTGAAGCCGCCGTTTAATTTTTTTTTAGCTTTCTTCCTCGTTAATCTAATCCGTGCACGTTCGCATTTCATTTTTGATCACATTCTAAACTTGAGTAATGCGCACCGTGAGCGCAGTTGTTATCGCATAAAATATAAATGTTTTTCTTTTTTCAATGATCTTCTAGAACAACTTTTATTGGGAGTTTAGTAATCGGCGTTTGTCTCTCTCGTATTGCGACACGTTTTTTTCGAGCAGTACAAACCGGCCAGCCCTTCCCAACAAGCCCAGTTTTCTCTTCCTGAGGTGCCTTAAATCACACTTAAAACGCAGCGAAAAAAAAAAAGCACCCAAAGCGGCCCTGTACACGATTTCCTTGCAAACTCAAATCGCTTGCTTCCTCGTTGCATGCCGTGGTGTAATTAAGCAAATATGCTACTGCAGTACGGCCCTAAAGATACTGTTTGCAATGAAACCGGATTTTGCAGGAACACACAGGTTTCATACCGGTGCGATCTGCGGCAAACAGGTGAATAGAGAGTTGTAGGCCCCACCGTACAGTAAACACGGTAACTACAGCAGCTGCTACCGTACGGCAAATGTGGCTAGGCAAGCCTGATAACGGTAGCAACGGCAACGGGTTGCCGTATTTGCCGTACAGTTGTCCGGCTTCACTAAAACTGTCTAATGCCGAGTCCAAACGGGTTTTGACTGGTACGGTAGGCCTCTCATACCGGAGACACCGGCACTGCTCCGAGCTGAAACAGGTTTAAACGGGTTGGTTTAGCGCTCGTACAGAAGAGACCGGTACTGTTTGGAGCTTAAACAGGTTTAACCGGGTCCGATTTAGCGGTCATATGGGAATGACCTTAGCCGTTCGGAGTTTGAACAGATTTAATTGCGTCCGGCATAGCACTCATATACCGGAGGTAGCCGACTTAGACTCACTGCAAACAGTGAAAGCATTTTCTTTTGTTTCAGTCTTGAAGGCGAGCCGATAACTTTAGCCACGGCTTGATCGATGCAACGGTACGTCTTCATATCAGTGACTGACGCAAAACTTGCAACGCATAATCGAAAGCAAGGACTCAAGTTTTAGTCAGCAACACGAAAAACATGTTCAAGGGTAGCTGAAACACATCGGGGACCATCGACAAATACACGGGTAGCTTCATAGCAGGCGACGTAGTGCACGATGTAGCTGCGACGAATTCACCATCTTTCTGGATCCGCCTAGTGGATTCAGCAGTGAAAAATAGTGAAACACGGAAGATAAATGACTAGCAAGGTATGAGCCATGCAGTGTGGAAGAAGAAGAAAAAAGGAGAACACAGGGCCTGTTTTGCGCAATTTCTGAGGCCTTCCTTCCTTCCTTCCTTCCTTCCTTCCTTCCTTCCTTCCTTCCTTCCTTCCTTCCTTCTTTCCTTCCTTCCTTCCTTCCTTCCTTCTTTCCTTCCTTCCTTCCTTCCTCCCTTCCGTCCGTCCGTCCTTCCTTCCTTCCTTCCGTCCGTCCGTCCTTCCTTCCTTCCTTCCTTCCTTCCTTTCTTCCTCCCTTCCTCCCTTCCTCCCTCCCTTTCTTCCTTCCTTCCTTCCTCCCTTCCTTCCTTCCTTCCTTCCTTCCTTTCTTCCTTCCTTCCTTCCTTCCTTCCTCCCTTCCTTCCTTCCTTCCTTCCTTCCTCCCTTTCTTCCTTCCTTCCTTCCTTTCTTCCTTCCTTCCTTCCTTCCTTCCTTCCTTCCTCCCTTCCTTTCTTCCTTCCTCCCTTCCTTCCTTCCTTTCTTCCTTCCTTCCTCCCTTCCTTCCTCCCTTTCTTCCTTCCTTCCTTCCTCCCTTCCTTCCTTCCTTCCTTCCTTCCTCCCTTCCTTCCTTCCTTCCTTCCTCCCTTCCTTCCGCCCTTTCTTCCTTCCTTCCTTCCTTCTTTCCTTCCTTCCTCCCTTCCTTCCTCCATTCCTTCCTTCCTCCCTTCTTTCCTTCCTTTCTTCCTTTCTTCCTTCCTTCCTTCCTCCCTTCCTTCCTTCCTTTCTTCCTTCCTTCCTTCCTTCCTTCCTCCCTTCCTTCCTTCCGTCCTCCCTTCCTTCCTTCCTTCCTTCCTTTCTTCCTTCCTTCCTTCCTCCCTCCCTTCCTTCCTTCCTGCCTTCCTTTCTTCCTTCCTCCCTTCCTTCCTTTCTTCCTCCCTTCCTTCCTTCCTTCCTTTCTTACTTCCTTCCTTCCTTCCTCCCTTCCTTCCTTCCTTCCTTCCTTCCTTCTTCCCTTCCTTCCTTCCTTTCTTCCTTCCTTCCTTCCTCCCTTGCTTCCTTACTTCCTCCCTTCCTTCCTTCCTTCTTTTCTTCCTTCCTTCCTCCCTTCCTTCCTTCCTTCCTTCCTCCCTTCCTTCCTTCCTCCCTTCCTTCCTTTCTTCCTTCCTCCCTTCCTCCCTTCCTTCCTTTCTTCCTTCCTTCCTTCCTTCCTTTCTTCCTTCCTTCCTTTCTTCCTTCCTTCCTTCCTTCCTTCCTCCCTTCCTTCCTTCCTTCCTTCCTTCCTTCCTCCCTTCCTTCCTCCCTTTCTTTCTTTCTTCCTTCCTTCCTCCCTTCCTTCCTTCCTTTCTTTCTTCCTTCCTTCCTTCCTCCCTTCCTTCCTTCCTTCCTTCCTTCCTTCGTTCCTTCCTTCCTCCCTTCCTTCCTTTCTTCCTTCCTTCCTTCCTTCCTCCCTTCCTTCCTTCCTTTCTTCCTTCCTTCCTTCCTTCCTTCCTCCCTTCCTTCCTTCCTTCCTTCCTTCCTCCCTTCCTTCCTCCCTTCCTTCCTTCCTCCCTTCCTTCCTTCCTTTCTTCCTTCCTTTCTTCCTTCCTTCCTTCCTTCCTTCCTTCCTCCCTTCCTTCCTTCCTTCCTTCCTTCCTTTCTCCCTTCCTTCCTTCCTTTCTTCCTTCCTTTCTTCCTTCCTCCCTTCCTTCCTTCCTTTCTTCCTTCCTTCCTTCGTTCCTTCCTTCCTTCCTTCCTTCCTTCCTTCCTTCTTTCCTTCCTTCCTTCCTTCCTTCCTCAGCGTTTTCTTTGATGTTGCATGTCTCGTGTGACCCAGCCGATCTTTCTTCCATTCAGCGCTTCCTTGTGTGTTGACAACTATGAAAGGCCATGTGAATTATCAGCGTCGCTGCTCTGCTGCCGCGTGTGAAGCTAAATGACGCATTGTACCAGAAATTTGGGAGCCGCATAGCTCTGCAAGAATTACGCGCCTTCTGATAGGATTAAAACGGCAAACATTGGGAAAATTACGATATTCTGTTTTTACTAAATGTGACGCTTATTGAAGATGCAGGATAGCGGCTACAATTACTGATAGCCCGAAAGAAACTTCAGCACACTTACTGGACATGCCGTCTATATGGTGCGTGTTCTGGTCGTCCTGCGTGACCTTCGTTTCAGATGACAATTCTCCTAACAAAGAGCGGCCGAATGCGGCGCTCTGCAGTGCGTGTGTCAGTGGGGGAAGCAACCATCGACATCAGGGATGTTGCCCTGGAATTTCCTCAGCACGATGATTTCAGGGCTCTATTCCACTTGTGCCGGATTTAACCACACTTAACACGTTCATTGCGTCGTGGATCACCGGTGGGTGACGTTGTGTATTCATGTTGTGTGGCCGCGAACCCTGGGGCGCACGATGAAGCCGTGGTGCTGCTCAGATTTTTCAAAGAGCCTGCGAAAAGCTCACTTGCCGGGCCGCTTTTGCCATCTCCTGGCGGTCCCTAAGAAGTTGGCTTCGCCGCTGGCTGACTTGCAGTTCACGCCGCGCCCAAGAAAATCTAAGGCTGGCCCACCGGTGGGCCACGACGCACAAGGATTGGGGCTCCAAAAATCGCTGCCGCAGTGAACGTGTTGATAAAAACCGTTCAGCCATAAAACAATGTTAGGCCAGTGGTTGATCTGCATGCGCATTGAAAAACGCCAAACTAACGCGCTCAGAACTTTTCTCAACGCCGACAACATTACTGGCCTCCAAAGGTTCACTTGATTCGTGCACACGAGGGTAATATCGCAATAAAGACACTGTTCTGTATGCAGTACTACCGTGTTAGCCTTTATGTTCCATACCTCATTGTGTCACGATATTGACTTATAGCCATTTTACGGCGTGAGCCATTCTGATCTTGTTCCTAATCATTGTGGCGTCGGCGGCGACGTCCGCACAGCCCGCCGCCGGACACCCACTTGTGAAAATGCATCTCCGGAATACGTGCCCCGTACCACCAGTATACAGGCCACCTCTGCGGCGGTCTAGTCGTAAGAACAACCACTCTGGTATATCAACTCTAATATGTCTTCATCACTTCACTCTCATAATTAAACCAGGTAACGCTGGATCATTCATGTTACAAACTCTCAACCGTGTTAGTATTTGAAGCCCCATTGCGAGCACGGTTGACACAGGTGACAGAGTCGACAGAGTGCTGTGCGGCTACTCTCCACTTGTAGGGGAGACGAGGGAGAGGCCGGAAGGCGGCTACCACGGGAAGAGCCCTACCCCCCCCCCCCCCCTAGAAAAAAAAAACGTGATTACAGAAATTAGTTTTTGTAAAATGTATAATGATTAACGATGACTAAGGATCAACGATGGCTAAGGATCACTCAGAAAAAATCGAAATGACTAAGAATGACTCAGAAAATGCGTACGACAAATGAAAGAGTGAATAAGAAGAAAATGGCTAAGAATAAGAACGAAGAAGTTTTGCGATCGTTTAAAGTAGCGTTTCCCCAAATAGGCAAAGTCCGCCCCGAAAATTCGCAGCTGCACAAATGCCTACACAGTGCACAAAGGCTTCTTATTCTGGTTCATGGTTTATGGGGGTTTAACGTCCCAAAGCGACTCAGGCTATGACAGGCGCCGTAGTGAAGGGTTCCGGAAATTTCGACCACCTGGGGTTCTTTAACGTGCACTGACATCGCACAGTACACGGGCCTCTAGAATTTCGCCTCCATCGAAATTCGACCGCCGCGGCCGGGATCGAACCCGCGTCTTTCGGGGCTTCTAATTCTAACGCACTGTAAAGGCGTAATGCAGTTAAGCTACCCTTCATTTTTTTTTTGTTCCGTATTGTCCCATCACGACTCTGGTAACGATCACTAGTGTTATTATTATTGCAGTTAGTGTATAGTGTATGCTTTATTTTGCTGCCTTCTGGCGTCCACTGTGTTCATTGCGGGCTTCCCCTCTAGCCTCCCCTGTGGTTATTATTGAGGTGTGTTGTGAATTGTACCGCGTGTTTCGAGCTGTAGCCAGACGTGTTGCGTATTTTAACTTTTTTTTCAATGATTCGTCAAGTATTGTATTCGCAAAGAACAGCAACACCAAAATAACTTGCTCACTGGCCACATATGTCATCTTTACGATAGCGCAGTAGTTACAACGAACACCCAAGCAAAATGAAAAACCCACAGTGTAGTTTTCTCATCTTACGAGCTTATAAATAGCATAGGCCCTTCGTTACAGAGACAAAACGGCGTTGTGTTTTCAAGAGCTATGACAAAAAAGGAATTACAGTACACGACTGATGACCAGGCAACGCTACCTTGTGTGGGGATTTTTTTTTCTTTTTGCAAACTGATAGTGCACGTCTTTCTGTTTGTTCAGCGAAGCTGCGGGAGTTCGCGCAAACCAAATGGGACAGCACACATTTTAAAGCTTTCACCGTGGCCGTTTTCCAAGGCGTCTTCCATTCCACTTTCGGTGGCTTCACGGTAGAAGCGCGTCTTTACGCAGTCATCAAAGAGATCGTGCTAATTCCAGCGTCGATTATCAGCGACTCATTTCGTCTGTCGGAAGTGCGCGCTTCTTTCGTAAGCAGTATTTTACCGGCGCCTGGCCTGGTCGCAGCACGGTCAGATTGAACAAAAAAAAATGGAAGACTTCTTTCAAAAGGCTCAGAAATTCTTCCCTGCATTTGAGGATATCGGCAAGGCGAAAATATATAAATAAACAAATAAATGAATCGCGGAAGCACCCCTGTCCCATTTTCAGTTTGTTTCAACATGTACCTTCTAGTTCAGTTTCAGCTACTGCTTCTCCCGAAGACCTACAATTTAGTCTTCTTCCTCCCTTACTAGTTGAAACACTGCGCATGTCTTCAGAGCTTCAGATCATAAATGATTAGTCTTAGCTAAATAATTAGACGAATAAACCTTTAAATATACCGTAGGCGGAACTGTACATAACCTCCAAGAGTGCAAACTGAATTGCATTCTTGCGGAATGCAGCAGTGTACAGGTGCGGACCGAAGTAAATGGAGAACATTTTTCACGCGTTGCGCAATTGAAACTGGCACCTGTGGTATGTTCAGCTTGGTAGTGAAAGGTAGTGTGGTGTCTCATGGGTAAATAATATTTCTCAGTGTCCAACACGCAAGGCGTGCTTCTTATTAGAACGGAATAATGTGCCTCGTTTACATATGTCCGCGCCTGTAAGTTTGTGACTTGGTTCAGGTTAGGCAGAACGCCCTGTGTAAAAGCGAACCGCGACGTGTCTGACTTTGCTGTTTCTTGTCACTCTACTCGTTTCATTATTTTTAAACTCCCGTTGCAGCTGCCCAAGATGCTAGGCAAACACTACGCAAAGCCATTAAGAAGATTATCAAGATCCCCTCCCCCATCCCTCTCCCCCCCCCCAAAAAAAATAATTCGTAAATTAAAATTAAGCTGTTGCGAGGGCCAAAGATTGCCCGCTATGCCAACCCAGGGCGAAATCGGGCAAGCCTTGTGAAAAGGTGCGTACGCCGAGGCAATTTAAATGACCATCTTTAACCCAACCGCCGACCAACCTCGCTCATCTATTGTCACCGTGGCTGTCAAGAGGGTGCGCCCAGTGGGCGCCCACCTTACGAAGCGTGGCCCACCCTCTCTCTGCCTGGGTGCCTGCAAAGCGTGCGTCTTCCATGTTACGCGCAATTTCCGGGTTCCTCGTGGCACCGCTTCGGGAGCAACGAAGAGCGTTATACGACGCCACGGTCATCAGCGCTTCCCGCAGCAAAGCGGTCGTTATTGCCAGCAAAATGTGATCTGTAGCGGGGCGACCGAAGCCTCTAGCAATGTTGTCGTGGCTGCGTCCTCCCTAGCCGCCCTTGACAGCTGCAGAAAAGACTGCGCGACGTCTCGGATTCGAGAACCCGCCGCGGTGGCTCAGTGGTTAGGGCACTCGGCTACTGATCCGGAGTTCTCGGGTTCGAACCCGACCGCGGCGGCTGCGTTTTTATGGAGGAAAAACGCTAAGGCGCCCGTGTGCTATGCGATATCAGTGCACGCTAAAGATCCCCAGGTGGTCGAAATCATTCCGGAGCCCTCCACTGCGGCACCTCTTTCTTCGTTTCTTTTTTCAATCCCTCCTTTATCCCTTCCCTTACGGCGCGGTTCAGGTTTCCAACGATATATGAGACAGATACTGCGCCATTTCGTTTCTCCAAAAACCAATTAGTAGTAGTAGTAGTCTCGGATTCGGAGCTTTGCTCTGCAGTTTTAGCTCCGTCGTCTTCTGACTCGCCCAGAGGGTCTTCACGCGAGTTATTCGTTGCGACAGTTCGAACTGAAGCTGCATAAAACTGTGCGCATCGGATAGTTCACCCATTTTCACACGACCGACAGTCTTACGCCATTATACGATGCATTTAAAAGCTGTATACTGAGAGTTGGAGGCTGCTGAAAGAGCTTGAAAATGAAACCCAGAACAAAACAACCAGCCATTGAAGGAAGAATGATTGGTGTCGCGTAGAGATGGAGCGCAACATCAATTAAACAACAAAGAATTGTTGAGAATACTCAAGTTAAAGTTTAGAGCAACTTGGTCAGGACACGCAGTGATGGGGACAGACCGTCGGTGTCGTTTAGAGTTGTAGATTGGATATCAAGTTTAGGGAAGTGTACCTGGTTGAAATCAGGAAGTTAGTTAAAGTGAGGCCCAGACATTCGCAGCCTCGCACAGGACACGGGTAACTAAAGAACAGCGAAACACATTTGTGCTGCACGCACTTAATATAGTTCATTATGGTGCTGCTAATCGCGGATAAGACGATGAAAAGGCACGTTATATGCAAAAGCTTCAGAAAGATGCAAGCACTAAGATGAAGAACAGAAAAATCAACGTAACCGAATCAGCCCAAGCAGCTTGCAACCGCCAGGGGGTACATCAAAGCAAAAAGATGCTAATTTGACTTTAATAACCAGAACAAGACGGAAATTTAACAGCCCCCTACAAGCAGCACGTATACCTAACCATTTAGAACAAGAGATACGCGCATGTGGCCATCGTCAACAGTTAGTTTCCCTGTGTACTTTAACTATAGGCCGATAAAAAGAAAAAATGTTATCTAATCCACTGACCTCGATATGCGATTCCATTCACGGCTTATCAAGTCATTAAATGTAGGGCAGAAAAAACGAGCAACAGTAATTCTTCTTAATATGAGGTGAAAAAAGCGCAGGAAAAGGAAATCATCTTAATCGCAGTAAGTAGCGTTACTGAGAAATGCATGGCTGCGATGAGAGACCCTTAGTCTAGGCGAGTTAGTGGTAATAATAATAATAATTGGTTTTGGGGGAAAGGAAATGGCGCAGTATCTGTCTCATATATCTTTGGACACCTGAACCGCGCCGTAAGGGAAGGGATAAAGGAGGGAGTGAAAGAAAGGAAGAATAGGTGCCGTAGTGGAGGGCTCCGGAATAATTTCGACCACCTGGGGATCTTTAACGTGCACTGACATCGCACAGCACACGGGCGCCTTAGCGTTTTTCCTCCATAAAAACGCAGCCGCCGCGGTCGGGTTCGAACCCGGGAACTCCGGATCAGTAGTCGAGCGCCCTAACCACTGAGCCACCGCGGCGGGGGAGTTAGTGATGCTGATCACGCAAAGCAGTATACGCGGGATCAGCCAAATAACAAACTTACCGGCGCTTGGTGCCTTTGTGTCTCATGTTCAAAAAAGAATGACCACCTCCTATCACTTCCCCAAGGGTCAATCAATGCCTTCCTATATTTTCAGAAGTAGCTCATACAGATGCTGCGCACCTCAGTTCGTGATACCCTAGGGAAAACAGCCCGGACGACGCTGTGCAGTGGCACATTCCATGGGCTGCCAAGCAGTGTTTGACGCTCGCCACAAAAACATGTTTACATTAGAAGGAACGGCTGCGCACCTTCCACAACGGCACAAGTCGTGCACAGAGGTCACGGGGCACGTTGAATCTTGAGCAGGCACGGCAGCGAGCAGGCACAGTTGGCGCACAGGGGATACAGAGGAGGGGCTTCTCTCGCGATAGACCCCGTCTAACACAAGGATGGCGCGATGGCGGCTGAAGCGAAGTTGTGTAGCGCTGTACCCCGAGCTGCTTTCGGTCATTTTAGGCTTTTCGAACTGTGGTTACGAACTGTACTCTATTACTCACTCTTTTACTCCAAGCTTTCCTACTGTGATTTAGTCTGGGGTACCACTACAAGTCACAGTTACAAAAGATTAATTAGCCTGCAAAAAAAAAAGTGTTAAGAATATTTGAGCAATATCACGGCCTACCGGAACTAGTGCGGACAAGGCCGCTTTTCCTGAAATACAAAATGCTAAAGGCCAATCAAATTTAATATTTCAAATTGCTTCAGTACATAAAAAAGGCGAAGCTTTACAGTGTACAAAAATCCAATGCAGCTCCAGCATACACACTCCGTAAGGAAACTTTACAGCCGCCAAAAATAGGAACTAATTATGGACGACAACATATTGAATATGTAACAGCTAACCTTCTAAATAAAATACAAGAAGTAACAGATCTGAGTGCTAATGTCTCCAAAAACACGCTTAGAGCTCTGCTGCTGGAAAATAACTTAGAACTAACATAATCTGCCATGTTTCTGTCCCTAATTGCTATTTTTTTAGGAGTGCATTATCATTTTGTATCCTGCTGTTGTTTTGTTATTATGATGTTGCAATTTTGTTGTTCCAAAGCTTGCAACAACCATGTTCAGAATTTTGTTATATTTGCAATCTTTGTACCAAGTATTTTGTGTCTGCATGTACGAATTATTGTTTGTTGTATAGTGTTATTTTTTCGTTACATGATTTAATTACTTTTTTCCTTTTTTTTATTTCCCCCAGAAGATTTTTGGTGTGAAACTTTTTTAAAGCTATGTTTAACGTTTGTGCCAAACTGTATGCGGGGCAAGAGCCATCGTCAGGCGTTCCACCTTTTGCTCTTGCTCCTCTTTCTGCATCAGAAAGAAACAAATAAATCAAATCAAATCAAGTCTATCACGCCGGGCATGACCGGGCTTCTTGCGCAAGCCTGCAGTGTTACCAGCGGCTCCGATGTGTATGGGGAGCCACCTGGAGTGAAGGGCGCATCGTTTATACTGCAGTTTTTAAGCTAGATTAGTGACCGAAGTCTTGAGAGTTCTGACGAAACACCGTGCTTGAAGTGCTCTAGGGTTGACCTGTGGCCAGTCATAATTGTGACACTGAGCGTCACACAAGTAAAGCCGTTCAGGAATCACTTCAGTCACCCCATATTGGGAAGGCACCACTTGGAGACACAGGCCTACCCAAGATCCAGCACGAGAGCCGGATAAAAAAATTCAGCGCAGCATGACTTCATTATTTCTCGTTGACCCATCAGTATACCTGGAGATAATCTCCTTAGCCATTGTTTAGATGTTCGGGAGCCAACGATCCTGTTTCTGCCGCGGGCATGAACCATTTCGAGCAGGAGCATAAAATACCTAGAGAGACAGCAGTTGACGTATGCCTACAGAGGTTCCTGCCGGCGCCTGTTGACTATAAAAGACCAGCCAACAGCACGGAAGTTGCCAAAGGCCGCATAGAAGTGACTTGGATCGGCTCGGCTAGGACGCGGCTTAGCTAAGTCGAGTCTTTCTTTGCCGAATAATTGCACGTAGTAGCCTTCGAGAAGCCTGCGGGCGCAACGGAAGGCGAGGGGCTTCTTCCGGCACACTGTTGCAGGCGGCTTGGGCTTGGACACCCATAGCTGCTTTTAGACCCTTTCTGTAAATTATATCGAGTCGACTGTATTGACTGTCTGATGGCGAAACCTTTTGGTCCCGACTGCTGAGTGTAACCTCCCCTTAGTTCAGTCTCGGGAGTTTGTTACGGCTGTTTGTGGTTATCCAAGGTAACCTGATCATTGGCTTGCCTTTCTTGAGTCAGCCGCTCCAGTCCTAGCAGTGGGAGTTTCTTCGGCTTGTGGACTTGTTTTAAGTCGGTAAAAATGACACGTTGTTACTTTGTTACTACTTAAGGAATCAAGAAGTAGCAGGCTGTTCTGAATGATAGAAACTTCTCTTAATGCAGCCATAAAAGTAAACAAACTCTATAATCGGCATTGATAGCAATTGATAAGATTTTTAATTCGTATATACGCGCGGAAATATCCGCACATCGCCGCGTGATACTGTACGAGGTAGTCAAAAGTGTTCCTTTTGTTGCTCTAGATCAGAGGTCGAATAACTGGGAAACGGAGTCCCCATCTTTCCTCATTTGAAAGCGACTAACCTGTCGCGTTAGAGAAACATTGGTCTCTTCTACCACGGTGTTTTTGGTTTTGCTGTTCGCTTATATTTTTCCCAATAGTTGCCCTAATTCAACTAACGGTGCAAAAGAAAAGACTTCTCAACGTTCATCCGCCATGTTATCGCTTTAGTAAAACGCCGAAAGGTTACCGCGATTAGGACTATATCAGTGCAGTTATCAGTTACTGACCGCGCATTTTAAAGCAGAGAACAATTTAGGGAAAGTTTATGCAAGAAATCAGTGTTCAGCGCTCAGTATCATTTTTTAACAGCAGATGCGAGCGACAGCGTCAAAAAACAGCTAGTTGGCTTGTTAATGACTTTCATGGGGCGTTAAGCCGTGCACTTACGTATAGCCGCAGATGGCTGTACAACGCTGTGGTATCTACCCATCGTTTGCAAAACAGCTGAGCAGGAAACCTATTACGCTCGTGAAACACGCAGCTATAAATGTAGCCTGCTTCTTTCCCTTTAGCTTTTGACTTTAGGTCTCTCACCGTGCCTGCATATTAGGCACAAAATCACCAACTATAACGAGAGGCCCCTAGGCGCCGCTGGCGCTCGGTCCGTCACAGCGAAGGCACGCATCGCCACATGCGATCCTTCACCCCGCAATCGGCGTTAGAAAGGATATTTTATTGCGGACGCACCAGAAAAGTATACGCTGTCTTGAAACGTTGCGCGAGGTGATACACATTATACGACATTCGAAAGACGGGCCGGTTTAAACAAGCCAGTTCAGCTTTCTTTCTTTCTTTACCAATTTCCAAACGATTGCGCAAGAGCCGGTCCTGGGGTCGTAAAGAATGGAGACGCACGAAGGGAAGAAGTCCTTCGAACGACTTTGCCTGATCTACCGACACCGCCGTCCCGAGAGTTGGACGGCTCGCTGTAGCCAGCGGCAGGCTCGCAAGAGTGAGGGGCCCTGCGACACGGAAGGAGTTCGTTCTCGCGGGCCTCCCCTCCCCTTTCTCCTTTCCAGTGCGTGCGGCCCGAGACAAAGTGCTCTATTCGCGGGCGCACCGCGTGGTTTTTTTTCTGCGCTGCCGGAGGAGTCGCATATATATGGCCGCCACCGCGCGCACGGTAAGAAAAGGAAAGAGGTTGGGGGGGGGGGGGGGACGAATGTTCACTTTTTCGGCTGTCCTGCCCCTCAGCCTCAGATTGGGGCTCATTTATACGGCGCCGCGCAGCATCCGAGGGGGTCAACGAACCTCGGAGCCCGCGGCCAGCTCCCCTTGAAATTGGCCGCCTTCTCTTAATTCCCCCGTGCCGCAGGAGACAGCCCCCCTCCTGGCGCTTTAATCTCGCTCGCTCGCCCTCCTCGCCTCGTTAAATGTGGGCTAGCGGTCGGCCGTAAAAGCGTATAAGAGCTGCCTCGGAATGCGCGCTGGTCGCCGGCCGTGTCCCCTGGTGGCCGCCGGGCTAGCAGCCTTCCAGGACGGGATTAGAGTTGCTCGGAATGACGCCCTGGCCAGAAAGTTTCAGCCGCTGGCCGTTTCCGGTCTTCCGGTTTTCCCTTCCCTCGCCCCCTGATAATAATAACAAAGCCAGGGGCGCGCAACGATCGTCGAGTGGCGCAGTCCATGGGCTTGTACGCACTGCCGCGAGGCCACACCTCGCCCTCGCTACCGCGGGCTGCCGTGGTCGGTACCGCTCCGCCTTTTGTTTTTGAAAACTACTTTTCATAAATGCAGAAAGCAGATTTGCGCCCAGTGAAACACAGCTTCCTTCCGTCGAGTGAACGAAGAAAAAATTAGACACGTGGACGATGCCGGGACGATAACGACGGGGTCGCTGATATACAGATACTGGCGCAGGCTGCAGGTGCTTGAAATGTATCATCAGTGGGTCAACGTTAATGAAAGCTTTAAGAGCTCCCGTTGCGAATCGCTGTTTAATAAAGGTAATAGAGGGCAC
Organism: Amblyomma americanum; assembly: GCA_030143305.2. Taxonomy (NCBI): domain Eukaryota; kingdom Metazoa; phylum Arthropoda; class Arachnida; order Ixodida; family Ixodidae; genus Amblyomma; species Amblyomma americanum. The sequence continues at coordinate 22,711 of JARKHS020009741.1, forward strand.
AACCGTCTTGTTGTTGACAACTGTTTTGTTGTTTCAAATTTCTTTTACGCGCATCAACTGTCACAGCTTGCACGCGGGCGGCCTCGACGCTTCGGGTGAACTGGGTCGGTGCGGGTCTTGTGCCTATGCGTGTGCTCTTTAGTTCATCGCTCGAGAAGCTGCTCAAACATACATAAATGTTTTTCCTTCTGCTCCTCCCCTGAGCCGTGGGCCGCATTTCGGGACTCGAAGGCAATCCCAAGTAAAGCGGGAAGTTGGGCGATTTGGTCAACATTCACGGTTTAAAAGGCATTTGCGAGTTAACGATTGTCTTCGTCGTCTCTTCCGCCCTTCGTGTTTCCTTCGCGCTATTTTTTACATCATGAGTCCCACAGTGTCCACCTTAGCACTGAGGCCGCAAGCGTTGGAACTAATAGTTTTTAGTAATCATGTCAATTGGCCACCAAATGAGAGATGACAGCACCGGTATTAGTGTTGTCATCGGTTATGCCGCCATGATCGGCAGGGATCACGTTGACAAGGCGCCTCCACGTCCATCACTATGTATCTATGTCACGGACGCTACGGGACCAGCTCCGGAACTCATCTACCTGCACACCATTGTGAGCAAACTTCCCACCGTGGCAGGTGGTAGCCAAATTAATGATTGGTCGCGAGAGGTTGCCCGGGAAGGATTCTTCGTAGGTGCCGCAAATTGCGAAGGTGCTCGCGACGTTCCAGTCGGTTTGTAGCGCGGTCTGCCTTGGGATTATAATGGGCTGGCCAGGTAGTCGGAGGGCCCGGTGAAATTTTTCCACGTGCCAGAGCGTGAGTAAGCTCATTGTCCGTTATGCTTTGGTGACCAGGAATCCATTCAAGGCGGACGTGGAGCGTAGGGCGGGCGGTCAGGTATTTCTATCTAGGATATGCGGAGGGAGTTTTTGAGTTTCGAATGCGCGTAGAGCAGCCTGAGAGTCTGAACGTGAGGTGATGGTGGGCGAGAAGTGGTTGTGGAGGGTGAACGCCTCTGCTATGGCCAGTCTCTGAATCAGTTGAAGAGGGCGCTTCTGTGTGTAGATGTGTGGACGTGCTTAGAGGTCGACGACTGCAGTAACAACTTGGTGCTGGAGGATATGGTCGCCGGTATAATAAGTGTCGTGGCCCAGCGCGGGTAAATGGTCGGGCAGTGCTTCACGACGCCCAGAATTTCACGTTGGGGACATATGACGTGGGATGGATATTACGGTAGGACGCGGGAGGCTTATCCACGGGTGAGCAGATGGTTGAAGCGGAGGCAGGTGGACTACCGAATGTCCAGAAAGGCTGAGGAGGTTTCTGCCTTGCTCGGAGGTAGAAAGGAAGTGAATCTGGGCTCAGTGGTGTGCTGCCGCGCGTTCCTCCAGGGAGCTGAAAATAGTGGCGTCTGCGACAAGAGCACTTGCAGCGTAGATCGGAGCTCCTATCGCTAATCGAGTGAAGCGACGCAGAGAAGCTTCCAATTTGCTTGCTTGAGAAGCTGGGAGTAGTTGATAGCGGTAGGCGTAATTACCCTCGAATAAACGAGTGCGTCCATGAATCAGCGGAGTTCGTGTTATCTGAGTCCATGTTTTTGACGAGTGAAACGCGAGAGCATGTGGCGAATTTGGCTCATCTGTTGCAGGAGCTGGCTGAGCCACACGTTGCACTTGCCATCTTGTTGAAAAGTGAAGCCAAGGACCTTGAGGTGGCTGTGTCGGGGGAAGGGGGTTTGCGCGAGGGAATGTTGAATGAGGTTGCGGTAGCAGTCTTTTGGGAGCCTTAGAAACCAAGATGTATTCCGACTTTTCGGCGGAGCAACTAAGACCGATGTTGTGTGCATGCTCCTGAACGACGTCGAGGTCGTGCTGCACATTGGATTCTAGTTCCCCAGCATTTCCAGTGGTAGACCAGAGGGAAATATGATCCGCATAAATTCCTGGCCTGCGCCACGGAAGTTTTCGGGGCAGTTGTTTCATTGCCAGGTGGAAAAGCACCGACGAAAGAACGGATCCCTGTGGTATGCCAGCGGTGAGCGGAAAGGGAGCGGATGGTCGGCCGTCGGGGCCTATGATTCGGAGGGTCCTGACTGTAAGAAAGTCTCTGAAGTAGTTGAACGTGCGGACGCCAGACCGACTGCCTGCAAAGTTGGTGAGAATTGCGGAGTGGGCGACGTTATCAAAGGCCTTTTTTGATATCCACGCCGACCAAAACTCGAAACTGTGCGCATCTTGGAAGGGTGATACAAATCATCGTAGATTTTCCGTCCGACATCTTGTGTACGTATGTGGGCGCGGAAACCGACTATAGTGGGAGCGAGACAATGACTAGTATGCAGGTGGTGTCATTCGAGGCGGGTAAGGGTCATCTTTCTCATCAGCTTCCCTAGGCAGGAAATCGTAGATATTGGCCGGAGGTTAGGGATGAGCGTAGAGGATTTTCTGGGTTTCGGGCCATTTTACCTTGTTACATTGTGCCCAGAAGCTTGTCTAACTCATGAGAGCTTTTTCTTCTGTGTCCGCCGCCTTTTGTTCAGGAGAAATAAGGATTGATTGATTGATTGATTGATTGATTGATTGATTGATTGATTGATTGATTGATTGATTGATTGATTGATTGATTGATTGATAATTACGCGCGCCTCTTTCTATGCAGCGGGATGTTCATAGAATATGTTCATCTAGTTGGGAAGGTTACGGAGTATACCATAGGTAATTTTATCGGGACCGGGTGCTGTGTTCCGTTTGAGAGAGCGTAGAGCAGCCTCAAGTTCAGCGAACGTAAGCCATAATTAAATCCTTGCTTGCTTTCTTCGTCGTCCGTCTAAGGGTATGATGGAGAGCTGGGCGAAGTGGAGGGTGGGTAAAATTGACATCGCATTTGGTCAGCCAGCTGACCTTGAGAGGCGGAGAGCGCCAGCTGTAGCTTTTGAAGAGTACTGCGAAGTTTACCATGCCCAAGTAGGGTGCGCATAATGTGCCAGACTTTTGGTGTGTGCAGTGTATCGACCATGTCGTCGCAGAGCTGAAGCCAGTTGTTGGTAGCTAGTTGGTCAGCGTAATCTTTGGCTGCTTGCGTTAGGTCAGCAACTTTTCTTTTCAGTGCGTGGCTATAGATATGCATTTGCGCCATGCTTTTATGGCCCGGTGACGTTGATTCCATAGCCCGACGAGGCGAGTGTCAATGTATGGATAAGAGCACTTGCTGCTGGGCTAGTTGGTTTTGGTTCATAATTAAATAGTTTTTAGGCGCAAAAAAGAGACAAGACACATAGGGTAGGTGACAGGACGAAGCGCCACGCTAATTATGAATGTATGGATAGTCGGAAGAGCGGCGGATATGTGCGGTGTGTTCAGAAATGGCCTCCATAATAGCACTATACGGCATTTTCCGGGGTCCTCGATTGAAATGAGCAAGGTGTCAAGGGCCGACCGAGCATTGGGCGAGTCAACAAGTGCAGTGGGAGGTAAATATGCTCCGAGTGACCGGGAGGTTCGCCGAGAAGTAAGGATTATTTGAAGAATACAGTGATCACTCCCCATCGTATCGCCCGTATTATTGCATGAAGCGTGGAGATCGCTTCATCGCGTAGGCATGGACGTGTCATTCAGGAGAGCGAGATGATGAGCGCTGCTAAAGCGGTCGAGCTTTTGTCCCGAGGCTAAGGCGCGGTCGTATCCCCACGCATGATGTGGGCAGTTGTCACCAAGAAGGACGAAAGTAGTACGGATATCAGAGGCAGGGAGAGCCGTATGCAAAGGCGGGGTGCTGGTTTTAGAGTCAGAGGGAGTCCATCATCAGCTTCAAATCAGAAGACGATGGCCCCGATAGGTGGAGCGTGTGAGGAGATGCTCCTTCGTCCCTGAGTTGAAGTGGGATGTGTCTTCGTGAATGGTGGGGATGGTGCGCCGTACGTAAGCAACCGACAAAGTCGGCGGAGGCGGGGGCGTTTAATGCCCTTTTCTCTTCATGACAATACTTGGCTGAGCAAAGCGGTCGTAAGAGAAAAGGTGTGGCGTGTTTCTTGAAGCGCGATAACGTCTGGGTTGACGCCTGTAATTCGCATGCGTTATAAAAAGGGCATTTTTCTTGCTGCGAAAACCGCGGCAATTCCACTCCGAAATAATTAGGGGGTTGCGGGGCGCGGTTGTGCGTTGCATTATATCACTCACCATGTCGGTCTTCCTCAATTTTTATCGAGATTAGGTACTGCAGGGACGGTGGCGTGCTTTCTAGGGAAGCATTGGAGTCGGTGTCGGGAGAGAAATGGTGACGGAGGCGAGGGTGAGGAGATTCTGCTCTAGTTGTTCGACGCGACCCGTAAGTCGTTGCAGGCTATAGTAGCACGAATTCCAGGCCGGAGCCCGCACCAAGTGAGGCGTCTCTGCCGTCCGCTCTCCAATAGGCCGGAGCCGGCGCCAAAGCGATGCCTCCGTCAGCCTCACCTCAAACCGACCATCTTTACTTCGCCAAGAAGCACTTATCGAGGCGGCGCCGGCATCTCAGCCTACTCAGTAACTTAACAGAGATGGCCGACAGTGCGTGCTGCCCGCGACGTCAGCGGCTGAGTAGAGATCGCGGTCCAGAACGCCGATCGCTCTGAGCACTCGGGCGTCTGTCTGCACGACTCACGGTCTGACAAAAAAAAAAAGTTTCTTGAACATAAGGCCAACAGCTCGTTTGCTCTCAGGGAACTTGTAAGGCACCGCTGCGTTTTCTGAAGGCCTGCCCGAGCGCCTTTTACAGTGCTCCGTGGTTCTAGACGCACGTGTTTTGCCCAATTGTTGTTTCATATCCTTCGTTTTTCTTCACATCCCACCAGTTTCCTCCCACGGTGCAAGGCATAGAGCTACGTGGTCTTTTGGTTGAGCATTTTTCTTTCCTTCCTCTTAATAACTGTCTGCTCGCAACTCATTCGTTCGTAAAAGCCACGCAGCAGCAAGAAATAACAGACACCACTTCACTCTTCATACCCAACAGTTTATTGTATTCTAATTTAATGGTGTTGGGAACGCCGAAAAAAAGTCTCGATTAATCAGGTAGATGCGCGAATTCTGTCATTTGGTGAATGCCATACATTATAATGTATGGCAATGTATGGCGAAGGATGAACTTATGGGTGTGGCTTGGTGGTGGCTATGTGGTTATAGGGTACGGCTGCTGAGCCCAAGGACACAGCATCGAACCCCAGCCGCGGAGGGCGAATTTCGGTGGTGACGAAATGCAAGACATCCTCCGAGCGTGATGTCAGTGCACGTTGAGAGACCCCATGCGGTCGCTCATGCCCGTGTGTTACCCCTCGTTGCTCCCCTCGACTGGCTTCACCCTCCTGCTGGTGACAAGCTGGGCAAGCTATAGTTTTCATCAAGAGACACTGTGCCACAGCGCAAGCGAACGCGGACAGAGGACGAGTGAACGACTGCAGTTGTGCTGCGGCACATGTATGGGGCTCTCATATCCTTTCTGCGCATGGTAACAAGTGGACACGTGCACGTCATACGAGGCAGTTCGTGTCTAGGAACTCAACTCTCAAAGTATGCTTCCCACACAGGTAGCGAAGGCCATGGTACGAAATGCACACACACCGCGGTTGTTACTAACCTCAGCCAGTTAGCCGCGGGTGCGCTATCATTTGGCCCTTTAGTCGCACAAAGGCGAGAACTTCCTTTCCGTGCCATGTCCGACGTGTGACCAACTAAGAGCTTTCTAAAAAAAAAAAAAAGAGGGCGGGGGGCCTTTTTCTGCTTCTCTTCCTACTGCTTCCGCTCACCTCTTCAAGATGCTGCACGCGTCGCTGTGTGTGACCTGCACTCTCTCGCAGTGTTCCGGGTCGCAGCGGCTAGGCGATTGTGCCTCGTGTTCTGCGAAACAACTCAGCCATTTGCACACAATCAATCCAGCGGTGCAAAGTAGCGCCAACTTCGCCGCGGGGCCGGCCTTCCTCTCCATTACGGAGCTCCCTCCCCCCTCTCTTTCCCGTAAACGACTCTCGCGTTCGCTCTATGCTCTCTGCGGTCACGTGCGCGAGACAAAGAGGGCCACGCCAATTTTGCCGCCAGCACCTTCCCAGCTCCACGTTCCGGCAAACAATGCGTTGCCCTCGGGCCAAGGATGAGCGGCCCCGGGCACGTGCGGTTTTCTAAACGTTGCGGTTGAGAAAAATAATGCGCCCCGCTTTTAAAACACGCTTGTCCCGATGCCGTTCTCAAGGCTCGTACCTAATTCAGTTCAGTTCTGCACACCCCTCAAAGTTAGCCACTCTGTTTAAAGAGCACTAGTGCATACGCAACATTGTGCCGTGGCCCACAAAGGGTTTCCACTCCAAAGTCAAAACCCAAAGCCTGGTGGTCTCTTGAGAGAAATTATAAGAATGTATAAAATACCCTTCTTTCCAGGCCCGCCTCTCGTAGCCAGGAATTATCGGACAAGTTACACGTTATAGATAGAAGGCCGCCGCCTATATTAAGCCGATCTTACAAATCTTGAACGCGTAGCCAACACCAGTATTGCAGCAGCGTTGCTCCACAAGCATGAATGAATCTCTCCGAGGAAGCAGGAATTTCAGGGGGGACGCATTTACAGGCTTCAGTCTCGGTCCCACGTTTTACTTCACGTCGCATAGTCGCAACGCTGGGTGAATAACAGTGTGTCCTGCGTTCGGTGTGCTGTGTGTGTGTGCAGTGACGTGGTCTATGCAGGGACCTGTTTATCGACATAATGGCAGCTGAGGGACAGGTAAAATTTGTTTCAGTATTGGGCTCCAGAAAATAAAATTGGCCTCCCTCCTTAACTTTTCTCACAATAAAAGTTTTCTCTCTATCTCTCTCTCTAACTCTCACCCTCTGTTGTCTTGCGACCGTGTTTCTTGTTTCGCTGCCTGTCACGGCTGTCTCTGCTTTAGTAGAATATTTGAAACACGCAAAGCGTAGTCGGCGCCGCATGCACGGGACTGTCGTCTTCATCCGCGCATTTAACTCTTACCAGTTGCTCTTTTACTTTCCTTCTTACCTGTGCACGATGAGGAAAAACAGGAGCGGGAGACTGTGATGTGGAAATGCTGTTCTAAAAAAAAAAAACCACAGGAAATGATCTTCATCATATATCTTTGTCTTCCATGATCGCTTACGGTGGTGGTGGTGGTGGTAGTGTTTGTGTAGAGGCTGGATTAGCCTTAAAGCGTTCTGTTGGCAGTTGCTCAGTCCACCTGTGTGTAATGGATGGCGATGCGTAGCAATAGACTTGCTGTTGCTACTTAAAGGTGTTCCCTTCATTCTGACGCACCTTCCAGCACTACTTTGGACCCAGCAACCTGACATTGTCAAAGTTGTACGTCCTTGTACAGTTAACGAGGCCCGAGGTCTCGCCGGCTAGCGTTTTTCATTTTCTTGACAGCCATTGCCTGTGCACGGGGGCGCTCAACATTCGCGTCGCCAGTATGACCTTATAGGAGGAGGGTGCTCTGTTCTCTCTTCCCTTTTCTTGGCCAAAATTGTGCTCTCTGCCGTGCTTTATCACCGGTTGAATCAGTTGTCAAAGTCTTCTTTCCTAAACCCAAGTCAGCGCCATCTGTATGGAGCCCATGGTAAATTTCCATTCCAGCTATATTTAGGCCCTATCCTAAGAGCGCTCTTGCATCTTTCATGGTCGCGCCTGGAGCACTCGGCGTGTCGATCCTTGTGCCACCATCGGAGCCTGTAAAAATAGTTTCTTTCTGAAGATTTCTCGCTGTCCTATAGTGTTTCATTCCTTCTACCTCCGCTAATATTTCGGTAACTTGGGTTTTATATACGTTATCAGGAATTTGGGAAAATCGCAAACTAGCGCCACTCGGCCTCGTTGTCTTTGCCGCTTCAATGGAAGACGTTGAATTTTTTCTTTGTATAACTAATAGAAGTGAGTTTTTCTACAGGATTTAGTATCTAGATGATCTCCCACGCACGTAAAAGGCAACGGCGTCTCTATGCGTCCCCTAACGCTTGTTCCAAAACCACTCACTGTTTAAACAATGGGAGCTTATGAAAACGACGAAAATTTCAAGCCTTTTTGGGTGACACAAACACGATTTTTGAAGACTATACAGCTCTAATTAGCCTTTTTCCAGCGGTTTCAAATAGAACAGAGATTGGGTTTTCCATTATTCAATGCTATATCTGTCGAAACGAAAGAGAAAATTGCCCAAAATAGACGTTTTTGCAACACGGTTACCCTATTTCATGCTGTGGGGCTATAGAACAATCTGCCCACACGCACGTACGACTACTTCGAGCCGTATACCCGAGTGGCCTAACTCTACGCAGCACAAGTTCTCAGATCGAAGCTTCGCTAGCGACGTTTATTACTTATTTTTTCGCAGAACAAAAAAAAATAGAGCTGTTAGTTTCTTCTCACGCGCCACGTGGCGCCAAAACAAGTGAACTATAGACCATCCCGAATTCCTGATGACTACTAATTACTCCCTTAGAGAGATCGACTTGTGCAGATTCGAAAGAAATTCTCTGTTTTGGCCCGACGAATATAGGCCTTCTTTATCACACTAACATTTAGAAAGCAGTCTTCACACAACATAGGATAACACTATAGCGGGGCAGTTGGCCAGAAAGATAGTTTCCTACATCACACCTGGACGCCAATTTTGTCAAGGTCGCTGGACCAAATGGTAATAACGGTGCATGAGATGCATGAAATGGGTGGATAGCTTTGCGGGTAAAGTATCCATTTTTCAGCTAACATTCGAAAGAGGAAAAGAA
>JARKHS020009742.1:0-95000 GCA_030143305.2 Amblyomma americanum
GCACAATCGCACCATAACAATCAATATACCCGCAGATTACCCCCCCCCCCCCCCGGGGCCGCTCGTAATTTTCTGCTATTTATTATCTAAAACGCACCCCATTGAGTTTCTAAGGCAGTCTTACCTACTCGGTGCGAGCGCAGGCAAACCTCGAAAGCAAGACCTTGCTACGCATCGGGAGGATGGACCGTTATCATCGATATATTGATAACTGTATCTTACAATATTCCACAGCTGCTTCACAATTAAAAGTGATGTGCAAGAAAGCTGAACTTGCAGTGAATCGGACTCGCGACGTCCTCGTGTAACGTCACATTTTCCCCAAGCCATCTCTAAGCTAGTGGAGTTATTTGAGCCCATGGCATTACATTGGCTCGTCTTTAGCTTGCATTCGTGGGGATGTATTTAAATTGTATTTGGCTTGTATTTTTCTGGGCTCAGCCTGAGGTTTCACTTAAACTCAGGGCCTCATATTCGCGATAATATTAATCTCGCTCAAAGCACAGTTTATGGGCTCGGATGAGTCCCGACTGCGATGAATCCCGTCTGCGTGTGGCTATCCGTGCACGAGAAAATTTCGTTAAGGTACAAATATTTCTAGAAATGACTGTCGCGACAACTGCTATTCCGACCGTATAGTTCGTATATTACTAGGACAGATGGGCAATACATGCGTAATATTTTTCTGCTCTTCTTTTTATTTAACCAATGCAATGGAGCTTTCCCGTCGCAAATTATTAAGAGCTCCTCGTTTTCTTGTACGCTTGCAGAAAATAGCTGAGACAGAATGAAAATGAACGTAATAATATTGATTTAATTTTCAACTTCGAAGCTTCATCTTGCATCTCAGAACTGAAGACGACAATGACACGTTCGTGACCTGTCCGCAAGAACTTGTAACCAGCATGCGCTACGCTAAATTTCCCGCATGAGCTCGCGTCATTACGGAGGCAAAAGCGCAATGGCCGTCGCAGAGATCCCTCTGATTGTAGAGCGGCATTTTCCCTTTTACCCGACCGACACAGGTCCTGATCCCCCGTCGGTGTCAGTGCGCTTCTCCGTACAACCCCTTTGTTCAGCGGTGATGCATCCCTAACGCACGGGCGTGTGAAGCCGCTTCATGCGCTGTCTGATCGCCGGTGGAACAGTTGAATTCGCGTACCGGTTTTCTGCTCATTCTTATCTTGGGACTCCTCCTGGCAACCCGTTTGAAACGCTGAGCGGGGCAGCCCAAGCAGCTCAGAGTATACAGCCTTTGAATACAAGCCTCACTTCATTCGCCAGCAGCGGCCAATTGGCCGATCGCATGCTAAGCTGCCGTCACCATTTCAGATAAAACTCGAGGAGAACTATCCTCCAGGCCAAGGAACTACTTGGACCACCCTAACGCGTGGAATGAATGCCAACAGAAAGCCGCAGGTTTATACGCACTCGAAAGAGCTGGTCTGCATTTCAAGAACGCGTTTGGACCAAAGCGCAGTCGCGCACTAGATAGACAACCATTGCACCCTCCCTGGTAGAGCCACAAGTATCCAGTTCACGTACCCTGTTGCCCCGCGATCTCGCATTGTATACCCTCCGCTGTGTCCGTTCAGTATACGTGAGTCGTCAGTTTTCTGCACTTTCGACGACGTTGAGCCGCCGCCCCAAGCACGCTCGCCGACTCTCGTTGTTCCGTGCAGAAATGCCCGCAGTCCTGCAAGTTTTCGGACGGCCGAACGAAGTGTATCGCCGTAGTGCGGCGGACGGCGCGCACTCAAGAAGCTCCCAAGAATCCGACGCGCAAGCCCGGCCCGTCTCGGGGCGGCTCAGCCCCCTTCCCTCTGCGTCGCTTTATCACGGGCGCAGCCGCGTGTAACGCCCGATAAATCTTGGTTAACTCTCGAGGTGGACGACCTGGCCAGGGCCCGGAGAGCTGCGACCGGCAGCCAAGCAGAGCCGCAGCGGGAAAGGGGGACGCAATTCCGAAACCGGTCCAACCGACGACATCGAGCCCCTGCTCAGCGGCGCACAAGGTCCGAGCGGCAAGGTTCATTGCCGGGCCGTAAATCAGCTGGCTTTGGTTTGTGCTTTCCTACCCCCCTCTCTCTACCTATGCGTGCATACGCGCCCCCACGTCCACTGGCCCGCTGCACTGGGCAGCGTGCGCGGCCCCGAGTGAAACAGTTTAGCCGCCGCTGGGAGCGGCGCCTCCGAGCAACAACCGCGGCCGCAACGTGCGGCTGACGACAACAAGAAAGAGAAGCGCAACATGGCCGCGAGGAATAAAACATAATAGGAGCACGGGAGGGGGAGATAAAAGCAGCAAGACAGGGCTCGCCCAGAGGTCAGCGCTGCCGGACGGGCCAGTTCGCCACTCCATAAACGAGCGGCGGCGCTTTAATTATGCTGCTGGCCCTTTATTGTAAATCATAGCCTGGCTTGGCGATCTTTGCTTTGGTTTCACTCCGTGCAGCGAGAGAGCGTCCCCCCTCTTCTTCCGCCGGAGCGGAGGGAAGCCGCGGTCGCACCGCGCTCAACCCGCGGGCCGGAAGACGCCGCAGCGCTGGACGCGTCGCCCGTACAAAACAAAATCCTGCGGGAGAGACAACGTCACCTATACGCATGCCCGCCCTCGGCTTCTTAATGCTTTCCTCCCTGCAGTGCCTCTGCTTTTGTTCTTGTGCCGAGGTCCCCCCCCCCCCCCCCCCCCACACACACACACACACTTTTTTTTTCTACTTGGTGACGCGGAGCTTTTGTTGCGAGGAGGGTCTGCGAGGCACGCCGGCGCTGCTCGATGCTGGTGCGCCGTTTAAGCTGCGGGGATCCACTCGCGAGGCGCTTATTATGCATTATCCGGCCCGAGAAGGTCCCATTAGGCTGTTATATGCCGGCCTGCACAGCGGCGGCGCATCCCAGGGAGCGGCGCCTGGCGGAGCGGCGCACCCGGCGGCTGCGGGGAAGACAGGGGCGCCGCGCATCCCGCGTCTCAAGGCGACCCCAAAGGAGTGCGAAAGGGGGGCAACGCGAGGGTCCTCCCTTCTGGCTTGCGCGCCGCGGAAGAAGCGGCATCTTGCCGCGGGGACGGGGCGCACTGGTGCGACGTATAAAGCCCCCTTAGTACGCAGTTTCCGGGAAAGTCACCACCCGTTGCTGATTGTTTTCGCACATGCGAAGAGCAAGTGAGATAATTCATACAACCCGCGGCTTCGGCGCATGGTCCGAATGCTGTGCGGACTTGGGGACGTGCATATATGTAAGAGATTGTCGCGCTTGGTCGATGGCACTGCAGTCGAAGTTGACGAGGTCGCAGTCTCCCTCGGCCAACCGTTCAACAATCATCAGGGTCTTGCGAACGTTTTCACAGCACCTTCGCAGGAATGGACAAGAAATACACGTTTCAACTAGGACCGATCCTGCCTCCCCCTCAACCGTCCCATCCAAGAGGAACCCGTAAATCCGCCCCTGCGCCTTCGTTGTAACCAGTGGCGACCAAATTAGCAGGGTCCTCAAAATGGCACTGTTCGGTGTTTCTATCAAAGCTCCTACAAGACTCAATTTATCGAATGCAAGTCCTCAGCTGCCGACGACGGCAATAAGCAGAAGCAGTAGAGTGATTATTCAGTGTATTAAAAAAAAAAGAAGTCCGTTTCCAATCAAGTACACGCCGGGAACTGTGTGTACCGGGCGGACCACTCGCAGCCGGATGCACGAGCTGTGATAAGGGTCTGCCAACAAATCGTCGGTCGCCGCCGGATGGCGTCGTCTCGCTGCATCGGGAACGGGTCCTTGCCGGCCAGTTCGCACGGCCGAGGTCCGTCCGTCGACGCGGCGTCTTCCTGCCGCGGCAGCATGCGGGCGACGAAGCCAAGGTGTCTCAGCGACGGCGCTCGATCGCCTCTTTTCCGAGGCACGCGTGGTGCGGGAGCGTGGGAATCGTTCACCGGGAGCCGCGAGGAGTTCCGCAGCATTGCGGGCAGGCCTACAGATAACGAGGCCGATACCGAGTTTTCCTGCTGCCAGTGCCGCGGCGTGTAGCTGTTATACAGCACTCCCCCCCCCCCCCCCCCCCCCCCCTCCTCGACTTCATTCCGCGTCTCTGTTTCAGGCACGACCGCACGCCGCCACTTCGGGGACCAGAGAAACACGTGAATCTGGATCAGGCTGACTGGGCTGCGTCCGTATACATCCTTTTCATATACACACGGCTCACCGGTTCCGGTGAGAAGGGCGCGGGATTCCTGCAGGCTACGTGGGCCAAGTCTCTCTTTTTCCTCCCCGTCATAGAAAGGGCGTGTGTCCCATGAGGAACTCTTCCGGGCACCCCTTGCTGCAAATCTGAGACCGCGCGGGGTGGAGCGCTTTGCTCTTTCTCGCTGGTACTATGCAAGCTGAAAATTGCCTAATTAGGCTGGAAGGTGAACTTCCGCTCCTGTTGCTCATGCACTCGACGTCTTGCTCTTGCCCATCACGATGGCTGTTCTGGATTCCTCGGGTACGCACGAATCACAAGGCTTCGTATGCGTATAATGTTAGGCCTGGGCAAGCGTGTTTTTTTTTTCTTCCTTTTTCGTGCGGGACACTCGGGTTTTTGTCTTCTCAAGTAGGACAAGTAGTATGGTTAGGACAACCTCTCCATATTTTATCTAATACCATCTCCTGCACTCTGGCCGCCACGGTGACTGAGTGATTATGGCGCTCGGCTGCCGGCCCGAAAGACGCGGGTTCGATCCCGGCCGTGGCGGTCGAATTTCGATGGAGGCGAAATTCTAGAGGCCCGTGTGCTGTGCGATGTCAGTGCACGTAAAAGAACCCCAGGTGGTCGAAATTTCCGGAACTCTTTACTGCGGCGTCACTCAAAGCCTGAGTCGCTTTGGGACGTTAAACCCCCATAAACCATAAACCATCTCCTACAGTCTCATCGCGTGGCATCCATTCTACTGACGGCGCAGCGTCCGTTGTGCGCTTTTTTGACGCACCGTTGGATGGAATCTGAAGACTGTAAGAGGCCCTTAATGAAAGTACGCGGCTTGCTCCAAGTGCCGAAATGGTAGCAGCTTTTATTGGAGCTGAAGACGGCAGATCACGCTTGCTGTAGGTCGCGCATTTGGAGCTTCCATAAACTACGGGCTCAGTTAGTAAAAATTGTAGCGCGTCTCGTTTTTGTCAGTCGGTATACTCTATAGCTGTAGGAGCTGTCTGTCCTCTGAAGGAACGGTTATGTGCTGTGTTGGGTCTTATGGCACATAAGCAGCTACGGCTATCATGCGCCGAAGGAGCGGTTAGGAGCCGGGTATGCAGTATAGGCGCTCGCGTCATTACGTACAAATCACACTAACGAAAAATAAGGTTGTAAAATATCCGAGAAATTAAGGTAACCATAGGTATACGCAGTAATAACAGTTGATGGGTGAATATACAGCACTGTCACGCTGTTTACTTTTCAAAAATAAAGCAACTGTATCCCCAAACTGCACACATGGCCAAATTATCTTCTGCCAAAAATGGCTCCTCAATTTTTTACAGGTCTATACTTAAAAGTGCGATGGTGGTCAGGGGAATGGCGACCTCACTCGGTGTATACCCAGCGCGCAGCCAGGGGTGACCCATCAGAAATCAAGCTCCCCCATCTCAGCCCACCTAGCAGTGCTCTAGTTTGGCATGCGTTGCACATCACCCCCCTCCCCGCGAAAAAGGAATCTATAACTGGGCTTGGCAGATGCAAGATACAGCGGTCACAGCTATCCGACTAATTATCGTAAATTTGTTAATCATTTTTATTCCTGATTTCTCCCTTCATAATGTGGTCGCTGTTTTGAAACCTCTATTTGTTAGAGACTAGCCCAGTCCATAGAACTGGCCAAAGTGCAATCAGTCCTTGAGATGTGTTATACTTGGGTCTGCGTATGATGTATAACCATATGTACAGATGTGCTGCCTATGCTGTCAGGGGGGCATAGCCTAGTCAAGCCCCATCCGGGCCTTTTGCTCTGAGCCAATTTGTATTAAATCGTCTCAAATAAAAAGAAAGAAAGAAAGAAAGAAAGAAAGAAAGAAAGAAAGAAAGAAAGAAAGAAAGAAAGAAAGAAAGAAAGAAAGAAAGAAAGAAAGAAAGAAAGAAAGAAAGAAAGAAAGAAAGAAAGATATTCGTGGATCAGTTCTCGCCTCTTCCCACCTGATTCCGAAACTGGACACTTAAAAGACCGCCGGAAGTCTCGCCGGCAATAATGCGTCAGGAACTTACGGGCTCGCGACAATGCCCGACTCGTTAAGCGACAGTATATCTTTCCTCCGCCGCGGCAAGCCATGAGCGCGGCCTTTGGTACCGCTTCCAAGATCGGTCATGCGCCGCTGCAAGACGCTTCAGCAAATAAAGGCCACAGTTGCTCGATACGCAATCGAATCATGATACGTTAACTTTGGGGGAAATGGAATTTTACCACATATAAGGCGAAATCCTTAGTGCTCTGAAGACATACCTAGGAAAGACTTCGGGTGCACCGAAAAAAAATATCAAGCATGAGTGATATATGTCTGGCTCGGGTACCAACGACAGACTACGAAAACCCTTGATGTTCTTGGCGCTGCTTAAATTCGTCACGCGTCATAGACCATGAGGTACAGCACGGAGAACAGAGCGAGGATGCAACCAAATCCAAGGGATTTTGATGCATAAAACCATGCTTCAAAAACTCTTAGTTCAGTAAAACTGGGGAGGCATGCTGACGATGCTCCTGTACATTTTGTTTACTGCAGTGGCTATGGCAGCTCCTGTCAACATCGATGACAAGGCCACTATTGTTCCTTTCATCATTGACAAGGATGCAAAGCCGAACCGTGATCATGGCGACAAGCTCATCATGGCACAAAGGTGGAGGTTTAACCGCAGGAACATCTATTTCTTATTTCCTGATTAGGGATCACGTCCGCTGTAGAATGTCAAAACCCACAGGCGCTTTTGCAGTACCGGTGGTCACGGCACCGATGTAAACGATCGGTGCCACTCCACCCACAACGGGACCGGGGAATTACAACTGTCTGCATGTATACGTACCATCCCTGAAATTCATGGTCTTTCTGACTGCACTTAGGGGCGACTTTTCCTTACTCGACGCCTTCGTCCATCCAGGTAGTTTGTCTGGTGTGATCGTCGTCGTGGTGCTGGATGGAACATGCAAGCAGTTGTAATTTTCCGGTACCTTTGGGCGCGGGAGTGGCGCCGACCGATTACACTTGACGTGACGACCGTTTCATCGGTATTGAACAAGCACTTGTGGGCTTTGACATTGTACAGAGAACCTCATCCCTAATCAGCAAATAAGAAAGAGATGCTCCCGCGATTAAACCTCGACCTTTGTGTCGTGATATGCTTGTAGATGCATGGCCACAGTTCGGCGTTGCATCCTTGGCAATGATCAAAGGAGCAAGAGTGACCTTGGCTCTTGTCAGCGATGGTGACAGGCGCTCCCATCGCCACTGCAGTAAACAAAACGCACAGGAGCGTCGGCAGCAAGCTTCCCCAGTTCACGGAACTAAGAATTTTTTGAAACATGGTTTTATATATCACAATCCTTTGGATCGGTTGCATTCTCGCTCTGTTGTGCGCGCTGTACTTCGCGGCCAAGAACATCGAGACTGCCTCTTGCAATGAGGTCGTTGCCTCTCCTTGGGATACCTAAACACGCCTTAAGATGACTTCGGCTTGCTGACATTTTGCCGGCGCATACAGCATACGCTGCATCCGATGCAAGCATGGAATAAGGTCGCGCCTACTAAATGAACATGAATATCTCGCCAGTAAAAGCGAAGCGGGGCCGGTTCTTTCAGGCACTTAAGTGCCCCCTCACCATGCCATTTGGTGGGCAATATAGCGTTCATGAGTGCTATTATCGGACAGCACAGTCGAAACTCGAGGATACAGCGACCCCGCTGCTCCTGTAACGCCTTCTCGCGTATAGGTTGTCGGCATAAAAAGGGCTCTGCCGCGTAGGCCTGCCGCCATCTGAGAGGACACGAGCACGCTGGCTTTCTATGCTGCATGCATGAGCCTCGTCACACGGATATGGCGCTACATGTCCGTCTGATTGGGCGCTGCGCTGAGGCTGCTTTACATGACGCTACATCGGACGTCGTTACTGACGAATTGGTGAGACGCGGCTCAAACATGCTTCAATTCAACGGCACGAGGCACTTTGCGGTGTCTCGCTACCTGATGCTGTTGTAAGTTTACGCGCATGGCGCTAAACAAGGAAAGAAACAGAGGCTTGACTGACAATCGGCGGTCAAAGCGAGACACCTTTAAATACCTTTTGTTTGTCTGTCAACTCTATGTCCCGCAAACATGAACTTAATAGGTTTAAGCACGAGAGGAATAGAGGCCATGCGTGCGGTTCGCTTTTTCTGTGTTTGGTACGGTGACCTGCTTTCATATAACCCTCTACAAATTAAAACCCAACCGCTAAAGGAAGACAGACTTTCGGGGCAACAAGACCGCGGCAACAACTGATCATCAGGTTGCCTTCAGTATAAATAAGTGTGCGTGAATGAGATTAGGCACAATCAGATGATAATTTGTTTGATTACATGAATTTATCATATAATTCAGGTTTGATTAGCGTCGTCGGGAATGGAACAACGCAGAAAAGACACGGACGAGGAAAAGAACACAACGCTCGTGTTATATGCTGTCGTTTTCTTCGCCCGAGTCTTTTCTGCGGTGCTCCGTTTCTCATGAACTGTCAGCAGGCCCGTTCATCCGTCTTAGCAAAGTTGTTTAAGTTAACGCAGTAGTAGTAGAACAGGTTCGTAAGATTGTATTAATGTGTCGCTGAGCCCGCAGCCATCGCTTCCCAATAAAGAAAACGACAAGGCATAACCTATATATCAAAATCAAGCTGAAGCAACGGCAGGGATACAACCTGTTATTCTAGTGAAGTGCTCAATGAGTGAAAATTTCCTCAAAATGCCAAAAGATCTAGACAGATGATCATGACGTGCAAAGGGCATGGAAAATGTGTGTACAGCCTCGAAAATGCCCACTGAGGCAGGCCATGTAGCGAAGGAAAAGAGAGTTTCGAGCCGTAACTTTGCACTTTATCAGTGTCGGCGGTAACGCGTTACAAGTAACGGCGTTACCGGTAACGCGTTACTTTTTAGGTAACTTAGTAACATACTCGTTATCATTTCGGAACTGTAACGGCTAACGCACTTACGTTAACATTTTTCGGTAACGTGAGGGTAACGTGAGGTGTCAGTATGGCTTCTCAGACGGTCATGGACTCCAAGTTCACGCACTCAATTGAGGTTAGCCGTATATTCGTGGTGCCATCGAATGAGGCTCCATCAATACGGACCAAGCAAGGTAAGTGTCTATGCCCGGCAAACACTTCTTTCTAGCACAGGGTACCTGGAATTCGCTGTCAAGGTCCTGGTTGTAGACCCGAACTCTGACCCTACTTAATCGGTTCTCTGCAAGACCAACACCGGCGGCTGTACGATATCGCTAAAGTCCTGTCCAGCCTGGGGCTCATTAGAAAAGCGACCGTGACCAAAGCTCGGAGAGTGTATTTAAGTACTTTGGCTCGGACCTTAGATTTGGCAATTCCTCAGCAGAGATCAAAACCCGTGCAGACTTAGTGACAACACACGCTTGTTCACACTGGCCCTTCGTCATTGAAGTCTGTGAACGAAAAAGTGGACAACCAGCCACCTTCATGGTTCTGTACCAGCCCAAACGAGTGCACTTCCCAAGTCTTGAAGCTTCTGCTACAGGCGCAACGTGCCAAGAGCAGCTTTTCACGGGAACACGTACAGCGATGGCATCTTCGCGTCGCCAAGATAGAGTCACCATTTATCGTCTCTTTCGGCCTTTGTCATCGTCTGCGCAGTGAGTGACGCTCCATGCCCTAACAAAAAATTCACACAAATAGACCCATAATTCCTTCTTTAAGATCCTTTTTCTCTGTAGCTGCTTGAAAACTCCGTCATTTGGAAAAAGTCAGACAATTTCCATTCTTAAAATTCCTTGAAACTCCGTAAAAATTTACTTTTTGCCAAAATTTACTCTTCAGGTTCCCTGAAAAAAAAAGGAAAATTCTCCCGAATGGAGCATCACTGTGCGCCGTCCTCGAGCTTGGCGCGCCAGCTTTCATGGCACTGGCGAGGCCGTGGAGATGTTGCGGCGGCGCCTCCGCTCTCCGGAAGAACTCCATCAAGATCCTGCCGCCCCCAATGCTATTGCCAACGGTAGTAGTGCAAATCAGCCACAAGCTGGTTATGTGTCAGCAGCTACAGTGCCAACACCCAGCGTCAAGGAGGCTCAAGATGAAAAGAGTGAACTGAGCTGCACGACGGAGTCTCAGGTGATCACTGGACACAAGTTTGCTGCAGTAACTGAGCCTGTCTCTTTATTCATAGCGAATCATCAGCATTCAGCAGGAAAAGACGAAGTCCGATCTAGCTTGCAGCACGTGCACGAGGCACGCAGCGCACACAGCCGTCCCAGCCACAGCAGATGACGGTTCCTCAGCAGACCAGAGCGGCTACGCTGCTGGCGGCGGCCGAGATGCCAGCTGACACCTAGACGACCACCCTCCACCTTTCTAGCTGTGTTGTCCAGCAGCAGTGCGGGGTGGACCAGCAAACGCCTTCTGCCAGCGGCCAAGAAACCATGCCACGGTCGCCGCCATTTTTCCCCTTCCAGCCCCTGCTCTCATGCGAACCTATGTCGCCGCTCCGCAGACTTCAGTGCCACCGCTACCCCAGCTGAGGACGCTGGTGTCCTGGTTCCATGTGGAAGAAGCGGAGGAGACGCGGCCACTAACGCCTTGCTGACGCTCACCACCTCGACGCCTACCGCGGCCGGCACGGTGACATCGGTGATGTCGTATTGTTACGGTGTTAGTTCAGCAGCAGGAACGATGGGCCGTACACAGAAGAGACACCAGAAACCAGCACTAGCACTAGCTGCTGCAGCGTCCTTGTCGTCCTCTACTGTCCAGCGACAGACCAACTTCCTCTTCGCTTCGCGCCTGTGTACCGTAACACTACCCCCCCCCCCTCCGCCCCGCTGGAGAAGGCGCAGTCCCGAGGCGCCCTAGGGGGTTGGGTGCGAGTGGTAGGGTTTAAGACGGGCGACGTGCACAAACTGTGTGGAGGAGGCCATGGAAGGAGAGTGGGGTGCAGCGATGGGAGCTCGTAGGTAACATCGCTCAGTTGCCTCAAGACGCGGTAAAGACCGACGTAACGAGGGAGGAGCTTCTCACACAGTCCCACACGGCGTGCAGGGAGCCAGAGTAGGACCAGGGAGCCGGAAGGGTAGTGGACGTCACGATGATGGAGGTCGTAACGAAGTTCTTGAGCGGTCTGAGAAGCGTGGAGACGATCTCTAGCGATTTGGCGGGCGGCGTCAGCACGGGCAATGGCGTCACAAGCATAACTGCTAGTAGAAGGGTCAGACGGCAGTAAGCTCTCAAAGGGTAGCAACGGGTCGCAGCCAAAGAGCAGGTAGAAGGGGGAGTATCCTGTGGGATCATGGTGTGAGGAATTGTAGGCGAACGTCACGAAGGGTAAACTGACGTCCCAGTCACGATGGTGGTCGGAGACATACATGGACAGCATGTCCGTCAGGGTGCGGTTAAGGCGCTCAGTAAGGCCGTTTGTTTGGGGATGGTAGGCCGTCGTGAACTTGTGACGGGTGGAGCAGGAGCGGAGAAGGTCGTGGACCACTTTAGAAAGAAAGCAGGGGCCTCGATCTGTAAGCAGATGACGAGGAGCGCCATGAAGCAAGACGACGTCATGAAGAAGAAAGTCGGCGACATCGGAGGCACAGCTGGTCGGGATAGCGCGCGTGATAGTGTACCGGGTAGTGTAATCGGTGGGAACCGCAATCCACTTGTTCCCGGAAGTTGATGTGGGAAAAGGCCCGAGCAGATCGAGACCAACACGGAAAAATGGCTCAGTCGGAATGTCGATGGGCTGAAGCGGGCCACTAGTCGGGAGCGGGGGCGTTTTCCGGCGCTGACATTGATCGCAGGCAGCAACGTAACCGCGGACAGAGCGGTAAAGTCCAGGCCAGAAGAACCGCCGGCGCACGCTGTCGTACGTGCGGGACACGCCGAGGTGCCCTGCAGTTGGAGCGTCATGAAGCTGGGCAAGGACTGAGGAGCGGAAATGCATTGGGACGACGAGCAAAAGATCGGCGCCATCAGGGTGCATATTGCGATGGTACAGAATATCGTGATGCAGCACGAACAGGCTCAGATCAGGATCGGAAGTACCGCTTCGGAGGCGGTCGATTATAGGGCGCAGAGATGGATCACGGCGCTGCTCGTCGCCGATGTGTAGAAAGTCCGAGATAGACAAAACACAATCGTCGGTATCATGGTTGTGGGAATCAGGAGGATCGACAGGATGGCGGGACAAACAGTCAGCGTCTTGGTGCAACTGGCCGGACTTGTAGACAACAGTAAATGCGTATTCCTGCAAGCGCAAGGCCCAGCGACCCAGTCGTCCTGTGGGGTCTTTAAGAGAAGAGAGCCAACACAAGGCATGGTGGTCCGTACCTACGCAGAAGGCCGCCCAAACAAATAAGGGCGGAATTTTGTTAGTGCCCAAACAAGTGCAAGGCACTCCCGCTCTGTGATGGAATAGTTACGTTCAGAGGGAGATAGCAGGCGGCTGGCGTAGGCAATGACATGATAGTGGCCGTGCTGCCGCTGCGCAAGGATGGCCCCAATACCATGGCCACTGGCGTCGGTGCCAAGTTCCGTAGGCGCAGAGGGGTTGAATGGGCCAGCACGGGTGGAGCAGTGAGGGTGGCAACAAGTGCGCTGAAGGTGTGAGCTTCGTCAAGGTCCCAGAAGAAAGGCACATCTTTCTTCAGGAGGGTGGTAAGGGGACGGGCCGTGTAGGCGAAGTTCGGGATAAACTGGCGGAAATACGAGCAGTGCCCGAGGAAACTGCGCACATCGCTTGAGGAACGGGGGGTGGGGAACTGGCAGACAGCACGAACTTTGTCAGGGTCGGGCTTGACACCAGAAGCATCGACCAAGTGGCCGGGAACCTTAATTTGGCACTTGCCGAAGCTGCACTTTGAGTTGTGAGACCGGCGCGGCGAAAGACGGCAAGGCTGGTAGAAAAACGGTGTAGGTGGCTTTCGAAAGTTGGGGAGAAAACTACAACGTCATCTAGGTAGCACAAGCACGTCGTCCATTTGAAGCCACGGAGGAGCGAGTCCATCATACGCTCGAAGGTGGCAGGAGCGTTGCAGAGGCCGAAAGGTTCCGGTCCACTGCTGCCGCCTTCCCGCCTCTTCCAGCCACGGCACGGCGACTGACCTATACGAAGGCGCTCCGCCTACCCTAGGGACTTCGCCGTCCCCGGAGAAGGACGCCGGCTGCCCGGTCCAGGACGGAGGATAGGGGGAGATGCGATCGCCGCTGCCATGCTGACGTCCACGGTCTCGACGCCTTGCGTGGCCGGCACGGTGACACCGGTGCCGACGCGCTACGCCTGGTTCCGGACCACTACTGCCGCCGTGGCGCCCGTCCCCGCCGCGGCCCACAGGCACACCTACGACAGTGCCCCACCGACTCTGGTGTCACCATTAATTGTTCGTGGTTCAGGGCGCCGGTGGCCTGTTCTTGGGTGTACAATGCGGAGGGCACGAGGTCGCCACCGACATGCGACCTCGTCGAGAGCCACGTGCGCAGAGCAGGCATTGTAGGCAAGGCGCCAACGCCACCATCCATGTCTCCTGCAAAGCGGCCACTGCAGGATGTCACTCTTCTCCGCAACCATGTCGTAACACCAGTGGCGTTCTTCGGCATCATCGTTCCTACCTTCTACTGGAACTCCAACAGACATCGTCGCTGTCCTCGTCGAAAGCCCCCTGGACACCGCGACACCTACAGCAAGGCTTAAACTGATGTCCTCCCTGGCTGAGGGGCTACATCATTATGCAAGTGGAGACAATAGCCTGAATGGTTAGCTGTATTGACCTTAACAGCAACTCTTAGAATCAGAAGCCAGTCACCCGGACGGACAAATCGCTTTGTTTGCTCTGCCAGGCGTTCCTCAAGCTTTACCTAGAATACCCAGTCCTTTCAATGACATAGTAATCTCACTTGACGAAGCAGCCAGACATTTGGGTGTGGGGAGGCAGCGTGTCTACAACCTCAATAACTACCGTGGACGTTACGGTGACGCCGGTGACATTGTACTAATTCTACTTGCCGTCCATTTGCATGGTCACCCTGTCGTGTGGGGTGCTGGGCGTTTCAAATCTCAATGGCAGTCCACCATCACACTGTGGTGCCGACCATTACACTGCCCGCGGGCACGAGGCCTGACTACAACCGGCGCAACGACGCCGGCGCCAACGGCCAAGGAGAAGTTGTCCAAGGCTACGCTGCCTACGCAGAAGCTCACGCTGGCGAAAAGAACTAAAGGCATGCTCCCACGAACTCTAAAAAGCAAAAATAAGCGAGTGCATGGTGTCTTACAATGTTATCAGCTATGGGAGCATTCTTTTCTCTTTCTTTTTCATGGAGCTGACTTAGCGTGTGTGAAGCACTATTGAAGTGAAAAAAAAAAAGTTCTGCAAAGTGCACTAAAACACTTGCTTAACTAACAACTAGAAGCCTCGGATTGAAGATCTCGTCAAAAACTGCAATTTTGCTATCAAACAGCGCTTTTACCCAAGGTTAATTTGTTTCTTTGGGATGTATGTTCGAAACGATAGCGGCAGTGTAAATGATACTAAAACACTGACAGAAAGTAAACATCCAAAGATTATTGGTTGGCTTAGGAAGATCGCCAGAAACAATGGAGCTTGCATCGAAAGTAGCCAGTGCACAACAGCGCTTGGCGCTGGAATGTTTGAGAACACTTCAAATAAACCGCGGAAAAAATATTTGCGGTTGGAGCGCGTGATAGTGTATTGCTACTGGCGTCAATACATCGCCGCCCTGACCTCTTAATTATAAAAAAAAAACATTTGCAGCAGATTCTCCGCGTCCCTATGAATTTAACAGGAGCCTTCAACCCTGTGCTCAATCGGCACAAAAATTGTCTTTGGACCTGGCTCATCCAACAACTACCGGGGCACTTAAGACTCTTTACGGGCTATGAATGCGAAAGCATTGCAACTCTACAGCTGTTTCCATTGGTGCGTTTGTGGTTGATTGTCTGTGGTATTCTGTGTGTTTGTGTAACTTAGTTCGCGTTGGCCACCAAACCGCAGACCATTCGGAGCTCCGTGGGTTAATGTCCATACGCGCAGAATTTCTCATTATCTTCTAAACATTCATAGATGGCGGCGAGGCATCATACCACTACCAGCGCAGTGGCGCAGTGGTTAAGCGATGCACCAACCGCACTGGCCGGCAGTGTTGGCGGTAACACGTTGCAAGTAACGGTGTTACCGGTAACGCGTTACTTTTTTCGATAACTTACTAACGTACTCGTTATCATTTCGGAACTGTAACGTGTAACGTACCTACGTTAACATTTTTCGGTAACGTGAGGTGTCACGTTACTAGTTACTCTTTATTCCAATTGTCCCCCCTCCGCCCCCTTTTTTTAGAAAAAGAAGAAAGCACAGAGCACCTAAAGCGATGTTGCAAATAAATAAAATGCACAGGTGCTCTTGGCGACCCTTGTTGCATGGCAGAAAACACGGGCACTTGACGACGCGCCCAACTAAAAATAGAAAAAGAACACCCATAAAGCACGAAACATGTGCACGAACGCGCATTGAAAACTTGCCTTCACCTACCTCCCTTCCCAAAGCACTCACACACACAACCCTCTAAAGAGTGGAAGCATGCCGAGCATTTTGGAACATCACGTTGTTCAGAATTGCTGTAATTTTGTTGAGAGTTCAGCGATGTTTTCTTTGTGAAGTTAGAAGTGATGATGAAGTGTCATTTTGTGCTTAATGTCACATTCAGAAAATGGCTTCATTATGTGTCACAGAGTTGGAAGCTCATCACATGTAACTCTGCAGGTAATTTTAGGCCACTATAACATTGCTAAGCTCCTGCACATATGTGCAAAGTATTCTCGTTAAATCAGGATTTCTGGAAAATTGTTGTTTGGGCTGGAAGTTTTATGTGAAATATTACTTTTAAGAAATTGTTACCGTGAGTTCTTGCAGCAAAGGCGCACTGAATAAAATTTAGTGCCATGGAGTAACGGCAAAGTAGTATGCGATACTTTTTTTCGGTAACGTTGACGGTAATGCGTTACTTTTTACTGTCGCTAACGTAGGGCGGTAACGCGTTCTTTCTTTTTTTAACGCAACGAGTAACGTATTTAGTTACTTTTTTTTCGGTAACGCCTACAACACTGGCACTTTATATCCATAAGGCTCACTGAGCCGAAACATCCATGATTCGGTATTTTTTATTCAGTTGAGGCGCGTACTGCGTGGTCTCATAATAGTCTATCTACATTTCAAACGCCCTGCCCCCTCAGCCAGCCGTTGATACGCATTTAATAGAGTGAATAATGAACGGAAACAAGCACAAGTTAGCAAAAGGCAGTAGATAAAAATTTTATTCATTTTTTTTTTCACTCGCTACAGAGCTATGGGAAATAAGTGTAGAGCCGAAATATTCTGCTCTTAATTTGGTCTCTCCGCGCCATCTGCGAATGCAGCAACTGCAAAACGCCTGTGCAGTGAAATTCGCCCAAATAAAAATTCAGGCCACGCCAAAACAACGGGTCGTTCTCTCCTATCGGTGACGTCGGTATTCCCAAGGCTGCTCCAAACGAAGCCGTTGCAGTAATGGGTGTCTGCGTACCTTTCGTGGAACAGTGCGCGTCAGCTGCTTGTGTTTTCAGGCCGCATGGAGCTGTGCTTTACGTCACAGTCTTCTTTAAGCCTCGGCTGAAAAGAGCCATCGCCCTAGCTTGTCACAGGTTCAGCCTTTTGTATTTTTAACGCGATAGCATTAGAATGGCCATGAAGGCGAAAACTTTCCGTCGGGCGTCGGGTTCTGTGTAAAGCCTTCACCTGTCCGGTGGTGTTTGGGGTATTTGCCTCTCTTCACCTGCCACCTATCAACCGTCCCCCTCAACCCGCCCCTCTCCCTTCAGGAGACGCCGGAATAATAATGACTCTTCAAAAATGAAAATGGCTCGGACAACAGCAGGCCTACGTGCCTTCTGAAGAACTATATGTGCCAAATGGAGGCTTGCGGGAGCTGTTCCGTGTAACATTGCTTGGGAAGAGCAACCGGATGTCACAGGCCCCACCGGTGGCTGTGTTTGAAGCAGCCACCTGCCGGGCCAGTGAGTCATCGCCTAACCGCTGCGGCACTACTAGCGGTATGAGGCGCTGCCGTGACCTGTCAGTTTGGCACAGTTTGCGTAGTTTGGAACTGGAATAGAGTCAGAATTGGAATACATTGGGGAGTGAAAGGCGACTCAGAATTGGAATAGACTTAAAACTGGAATATACTGACAAATGAAAGAACGCTATCGCGTTTCCTCCTCAGCATTCCAAATTGATCGCCCCCAAGTTTTTTTCGTGCGTAGTTAAAACGTCGCTTTATTCCTTCGCTCGCTGTGCAGATACATTGCGATAGCGTAGGCGCACTAATTTACTAGCAATTCGCAAATCGCGCTTTAGGATTTCATCAAAAAACAAATAACACTCAAAATTTAATCTAGCCTACATAAATTCGCGCAGCATGGGGAAATAATTTTGCGCAATTTTTGTAGCAAAAGCGCAAAAACTGCGCAGCACAGTTAAGGTAGTTGTGCAGTACAACCTGCATAACACACATAGCGTCAGGCATTCATGATATAATTTATTTCAGTGCCAGAAGGGCCGGGAGAAGGTCAGGAAAAGTAAAAATGCGAGCGTCACTTTTTAAATGCTGGCTTTCGTCGTTGTAAGAAGATAATCGATGGCAAAATTTCAGCAATGAATCCGCCTCAAGATGCTGCATAATTTGGTGTTTTCACATGCAACCATTCTTTGACAAGCGTGGCTCTGATAACCTCAACTAAAGTTTTTTTAAGCGACTGCCTTTGCGATAGTTGCTTACACCAATGATGTCGTCATTGCGTAGTTTGCGCAATGAGCGCTAAAGTTAAATATATATATAAATGATAGAAGAAGCGCAAGGTATAATCCCTGATGTCAGCTTTCAGACCACATTCCGATCAGTGCCACATTTTAATGTAGCATGCGGCGATAGCGCCTCAAAAAAAAAAAAAAAAGGTATTATACGACCGCCGTTACAGTTCGCAATCTTGTAAACAAGTAAGAGAACGGAGATTTCTGCCCCGAAAGGCGCACTTAGACTTGGACTGAAAAAAAAAAAGGATGCCCCCTGGCCATCGCCTTATTTTTTTCCCTTCGCGTTATTGGATTTCAGAAGGCAGGTGGGCCTGTTTTCGTCCCCACGCAGCTGCTTGCTTGGCTGCTCTTGCTGCTGTTCGCGACTATCAACCCCCCCCCCCCCCCTCTTCGGGAGAATCCAGTTTTCATTTCCTCCAGTTATGCGCGGGTCGATGCTCCCGATGCGAATTAATATTCCGGCGATACTCTTTCGATTGCCCAGACGCCCTCGCCCTCCGCACTGGCTGTTTTATGCCTCCAACGTGAGGTCCTTTTGCTGCGCACTGCTGCTGCCTGGGACCAGCCAGATTATCCCACGATAGCGACGACCTTATCCACATCTGTCCCACCGGAAATCCTGAGGCCCCGGGGCAGTGGAAGGGCCAGCCCGCAGTGGTGGTAGGGGGGGAGGCCATCTCGAGACGGTGCTCTCCCAGGACGGAGGCGGGTTAGGCCGCGCGTGATTTCTGCGCGGCCGCAGGTCGCCCCGGCGACGGCGCCTCGGCGACGCCTGCCCGGGCCGCCCTTCGGGGTGACCCGAGCCACTGGGCCGGCCGTGGGAAAGGAGCCCTTTGTTGTCGCTCCCGCGGCGGACATCGCCGCCGGGCGTCCGGCCCCGCCCGCAAAAGGCTCGGCCGCTGTGGCCCCCCGCGGGCGCCCAGACATTGCAGCAGCGGACGGTCGCATTCACTAGCCCCATTCATCCGGCGCCTTGCCGATGGGCCGGTCTTGGGCGATCGGCGAAGCCCATACGTCGACCACACGCGGGGAAACCTCCGGCGAACAGTCTCGTTGTTCGGGACCCGGGCACGAAGGACCAACCCACGGTTGTGAATGGTCGCCCGCGAAAGACCGTCGTGGCGCGGTCAGACTGCTTGCGACGGAAGGCGTGCCTGAATGAGGGAGAAGCGGAGTTGAATGACGGGACATGAGTTCGGCTGATGGAAAGCGCTGAAGACGAAATGGGGCAACGCTGACGCGAGAAGCGTGGGATGCTGACAAGAGTTTGCCCACCAGCAGCAGATCGCGGAGTTCTTGCGTGAGCTGTGCACAGGACGATTCGCACTGCGAAAGAGGCATACATCGTCGGGGTGAAGAGAGTAAAAGTTGCACCGAAGGAAGGCACTGCATCCACGGAAGTCATTGGCATTTCGAAACTACGCCGAATGTATAGATGGACGTCAGGCGTTCGTTCCACGCGTACACAAAGGGACACGGCGCATCCTTCGCCATCTTCGTTTTCAGCTGGCCACAAGCCCGAGTAATCGCGTGGCGAGGAAGCTGAAGTGGAACGCTCTTCAGCCGACGCCCGGACATTCGCTCGCCGAAGTCCGCCGTCGCTCTGCGGTCTTTAACTCAGCGACCGGCCTTTTCCGCAGGCGACAATAGGCCCGACGTGCGATAATTCGCGAGCTGCACAATTTGGGCACAGCGCAAGTTTTATGTCGCAGAGGAACGTGCCACAGCACTGACCACCGTGGCGTGGAAATGCAGAACGCATGGCCGCAATACTCATTTACTTTGCGCCCACGAGTCGCCATGTATGTATGTATGTATGTATGTATGTATGTATGTATGTATGTATGTATGTATGTATGTATGTATGTATGTATGTATGTATGTATGTATGTATGTATGTATGTATGTATGTATGTATGTATGTATGTATGTATGTATGTATGTATGTATGTATGTATGTATGTATGTATGTATGTATGTATGTATGTATGTATGTATGTATGTATGTATGTATGTATGTATGTATGTATGTATGTATGTATGTATGTATGTCCGCCACGGTGGCAGAGTGGTTACGGCGCTCGGCTGCTGGCCCAAAAGACGCGGGTTCGATCCCGGCCGCGGCGGTCGAATTTCGATGGAGGCGAAATTCTAGAGGCCCGCGTACTGTGCGATGTCAGTGCCCGTTAAAGAACCCCAGGTGGTCGAAATTTCCGGAGCCCTTACTACGGCGTCTCTCATAGCCTGAGTCGCTTTGGGACGTTAAACCCCCATAAACCAAAACAAACCGTGTGTATGTATGTACGTATGTACGTATGTACGTATGTATGTATCATCTTGTACTACAACAGTGAGATATTTCACCTAGAATTATGCTTGCCGACAGAGACATCTCGTATTTCTTGCTCAGTATAAGCGCACTCTGCTTCGTTATCACATCGGTAAACTGCGGCACGGTATCTTTATAGTAGCCTCCTCATCATGACTTGGCTTTTTTTCACTGGCGACGATCTTCAAAATGTCCTCGCCATCAAGGTTCGCTTAAATCATCTCCAGCGACTCTAAATCTGCGATTCGTGATTTGGCCGAAGGCCGGGTCTCCCCCGTCACCCTATCTCTCCTCCGCTCCACCATGGACCAACTCCGCCCGATCCAATTGATCTGGGTCCCTGCGCACTCATCCCATCCGGGGAACGAGGCGGCCCACAATCATGCCCGAGGATTCGTCGACCGGGATGTGTTGTCGCCCGTCCTGCGGACGGCGAGAGATCGTATGGTTACATTTCATGACATAACCATGCACTACCGCTTGTAAGTAGACTTCTATATTCACCCGCACATATTTCTCTCACCAAACCCCAAGAGGTTGCGTGGAGGCAACTCCAAACGAACACCTTCCCCACCCCCGCGATATATGCCCGCATATACCCTGGGGTCTATTCTCCGTCCTGTCAACTATGTGGCCAACATGCCACTCTATCCCACATAATCTGGGCTTGCCCTCAGGACTCCCCTCCGCGAGGTTTGCAGCTCTCGAATCCAGACCAGTGGGAGGCCGCATTGCTCAGTTCCGACTCGGACACACAGATCCGGGTTGTGACAAGAGCCCTAGAAGTCGCCGAACGCCACGGGCCCATGGCCACTTGACGGGGCTATAACCCCTCACCAACTGCTACCTTGGTCGATGAAAATAAAGTTTATCCTCCTCCTTCTTGCGCCCGCGTCCTCTCTGTCCGTGGCATCCCTGCGGCCTCACAAGACTCGCAATGATCGCCCAACAACTTGGAAAGGACTCTTCGCGCTCGTGCCCAAACTTTTCCATCGTACGCATCGTGTCCGCGATTTAAGGATGCGTTAGAGATTGGTTGCTTTCTTGTGCTGCCATGCGTGCGACGCTAACCTCTGTGCTATTGTTTTGTTCTTTTCAACACATTTCCAGCCTATTTGCCTCGTGAACCTATGTTCGTCGAGTTCAATGGTTGATTAAATTTCGTGAAATCATGTTTATATATGTGTGCGCAATTTATTCAGCGCATCACGATAGGGCTATGAGTTATGTATGCAGAATTGAGAATTTCGTGAAACCAGGTTATATAAAATGGTATTTCAGAGGTAATGGTTTGTAGAAAAACAATGAGTATGGTTTACTGAGACACAGATTTTTGTTTCTTTGGTGGGCTTTCAGAGTACCAGAACACATTAGACCAGGCGGTGAGGTCTGTTTCTTGCCCATTTAGCTGCTTTTATTTTTTAATTACCTCGTATTGTGGTGCCGATGATGTGGCACTCGAGATATGCTCCAGATTTCGAGTTGAGAACCTCTAAATGTCCTGATACTGCAGTGGTTGGAGGAATGAACAAATACAAAGTTTCAGCTTCGCTACGGAACACGCTGTTATATGCGGATAGATTGACAATGCACAAGTCAAAGATGGCTGTGCATCCGGTATCTCTCTGTACGTATTTAATAGCTTGGCATTCATGTGCCCGTCGGGAGCTACACTTGCAATGGACACCTGATACTATGGTAAAATGTACCGGCCCCTGCCACTAAGCATACTGCGCTTGATCCAATTAGAAGAGGAAAAGTAACATAGGTAAGAATTTTGCACAGTATAAAAGAAAAAAAAACTAAGATCCTCGGTGGATTATTTGAATGCGTTAGCAGCCAAGCATTAATTATAACCGAGGTTAACACACTGAGTTCGTTACATCCAGGGTTCAGACAAGAAAGTTCGTTATTTGAAATTATATCTCAGGTGGCATAAGCCTAGGTTCGGTATACCTGAGGTGGCATACTGCCATCTCAGTACGCCACCTCGAGGTGGCATACTGCTACCTGCCCACCGAGTATTGTGGGCAACCACTGGCTACCGACAGACGGTGCTCGCCATTTCCGCTTACGATGACCCCTCTGATGCTTAACGCATTAATAATACGAAAAAAATCGCAGGACGGTTACAAGTGTGTAGAGCGAGAGTCTCAGCGTTTGCTGTGCTGTGACAGCAAAAAAAGAAACCGGGCGCCGGGAGCCGCCTGTACCCATCCTTTCCCGGCGGTGCGTTCCGAACCAACCACCTCCCGCAGCCGGGGCAGACACCCAAGCGACTAGGCCACCCGTCACCTCCCACCATGGAGGAAGGAAAGAACTGCCTCCCACCCTCCCTCCCTCTCCTACTGTCCCTCTGCTCATCTTTCAAGAGTGGAGAGGGGAATTAACGCCATCCGTCGTTTCTCATCCTCCTCCCTCCTCCTCCTCCATCTACGACCTTTCCCCTAAAAGTGGAGATGATGGTTGATAATATTGATTGTTGATTCCGTATCTTGCAGCATAGATGTGATACCGGGTGAATGTACTAAAAAAATCTAAGTAATGAGTGCCCCTCAGTGTGTAATGGCGAGTGCTATGAATAGTTTGTTTGGACAAATGGTTGAGGTTTTGTCTGGGAATTATCTGGCTATAAACTTCGCGCAAGTATTACGCGCAGTATTGCTATATGGGTTAATTGTAGTTTTGAGGATGATTTGAAGCTACGGTGATTTCATGACTGAATTAGCCCAAGGTGGTCTTGGAGTTTAGAGGTAGTTTTCGTTGGTAAATGTGGCTATGGTATCGTGTCGTGTGTGCTTTTCAAAGTGGCGTATTTTGTTGGTTTCATTACGAAAGACAGTGGTGGACACTTTATTTTATTATTTATTTTATTTATGAATACTGTCAACCCTCATTTGAGGGTCATTACAGGGAGGGAAAGTGAACAGAAAAAAAAATGCATATATAACCATGAATGAACAAGCTTCTTTGAGCATACAATACAAGAGAGCATTGAAACGCAACACAGTTCACACCACTGTAGAACCACTTGCTATACAAAAAGTAATATTGGACAATCAGTTACGCGCCCATCTACAAGAATCCCATGCCTAGACGGAATCCCCAAGTGCATTCAAGAATGCCGCTACACCTGTAGACTCAGCAACGTGAGCGGGCAGTTTATTCCAGTGCTCAATAGCATCCGGAAAGAATGAGCAGCGAAAGACGTTAGTTCGTGTCAAGTATGGCCGAATCGCTTTGTGGTGGTTAAGGCGGGAGCTTAGTCTACCTGGAGGCTGTAGATATTTTTCTTTATTGATGTTAATTTCTCCGTGAATTATTTGGTAAAGTATTTTTAATCTCTGCTTTTTACGTCTTTTTTCTAATGTTTCTAGACTACATGAGTTTAACATCTCCGTTACCGAATCTGTTGTCCTGTATTTTGAACAAATGAACCTCGCTGCACGTCTTTGAATCTTTTCTATTTCCATTGAAAGAATCTTCTGCCGAGGAGACCATACTACAGATGCATATTCAAGGGAAGGCCGTATGAGAGATTTGTATGCTAAAAGTTTGACATCTTTCGTTGCTCTCCCCAACTTTCCTCTTAGAAAACACAGTTTTCTGTGTGCCACCGCACAAACATTTTCGACATGATTGTGCCAACTTAGGTTGTGAGAAATTGACACCCCCAGATACTTGAATGTACTAACATTAACCAAATCGTGACCTGCAATACTGTACTGAAAAGAAATTATATTTCGTTTGTTAGTTATATGGGTAAATGTGGTCTTATTGAAGTTGATTTTCATTTCCCATTTCTCACACCAAAGTGCACTGATTGTTATCTTTTGGATGGCATGAGATGCATGACGTCTAAATTTGAGAACGACAGTGAAGTTGAGTGACGATAAAAGTGATTAATGTACTCTGGATTCACTGGATAGGTTCGGATAGGTATGGAACAGAAACAGCCACGAAAGGAGCCAGCGCCGACTGGAGAGCAACAATCTGCCCTTCTGCCATGAAAGAACCATTGCACCCACACAGAGCTTGCTGTTTTACGGGTGTTATGAAGAAAGCGCTAGTTGATGAATGTCCTACGCTCTAGTTGTGCTTTTGCGCTTGTTCTACGCAATATTGAGCGGATGGTCTCCGAGACTATACTTTAATGATGACTACTGATCTTGTTTCGAACATAAGGCTGTGACCCCTGATCGACGCGGCACGGTCACTCTAGACGGCGTACCGAATTCTTCCAATAGCCTTACGTAGAAGGTTCACGACTAGCGTGAAAATACCAAAAGACCTTGCTGGAGCTTCTCGAGGTGGTGAGCACGTTCCCGAACCACACTTATCGCCATCGCTTGGGGCCTGTTAATGTGTGGAAGGAAGCTGTCGCCTACGCTACTGACAGTTGTGAGATGGAAAGCGGAAAACTTCCACCGCATTTTCCGGCTCGTACACTTTCGTGCCTCCCGTCCATCAGGCTACTCTGTAGCACAGTTTTAGTGAGCTGGCATAAATGCCCCCTCCCCCTCACCGATTTCGCCACTGTCTGTCTGGCTCCACCGGTTACTGACCACTTACCTAAGTGGGCCACATAGGCTGCAGGGTGCCACCTGGGTCACGTGACATTCTGACGTCATCACAACCTGCCCACCTGAATGTGAGCAAACTGCCCACTGTAGCAGGTGGCAGTTCAATTAGTGATTGGTCACGAGAAGTTGCTCGGGAAGAGCAACCTGCGTTCACAACTTCCACCCGTGGCAGCACCTGCCATCGCAGGGCAGTGACGCATCGCTTGACCGCTGCACCACTGCGCCAGGGTACAGGAGTGGTATGAGGACTCCCAGAGATGTAAAGTAGAAAAATGACCAATTCCGCATATATGGGCATTAACTCATTAACGCTATACCTTCAATGGGAGCTTAAATGTCCCCTCCGAGTTCAGTGTGCTAGCTCTGAGGCCCCCACGCACCGATTTCGCCGATCTTTGTCTGAAGCCTACATACCTTGAAAACCGAAGCCGAAGTGAAAACCAAATTTTTAGTAGCGAACCTAATTCGCATTTGGCGTAAACACGGTAAATCGTTCGTCATTTCTTTGTGTCTCCCTTGAAGCAAATAAGGAACGAAAAACTCGTTAATACATGAGATGTACACTCCATCCCACAATTTCTTGTAGCGGTGTCACAGCTATACCTCGCGCACCATCCGCATATTTGGTGTCATTACACGCACGCGAGCCAAGCACATTCTTCGAGAAGCCGTATCCCCTCGATCCCGTAGCTCGAGCCCCACTGCAAGAGAACGGGAAATGGAGTACAGACACCAGCAGCACACCCTTGTGAATGAATACATCAGCGAACGCGTTCTCCGCGCGTAGCCCTATAAAAGGATCGAACTCACGACGGAAAGGTCCTGCGACGGCTGCTCACGCACGGCCAAAATGGCAGTTTTCGCGTTACGTGCGATGACGGGAGTCGCTGACCTCTCTGCTATCCCTCGAGGTGATACCCCAGTGTCCCAAAGGTGGAGTCGACGAACGACGAGCCGAGATGACGCTCTGGCCACGGGCTACGCCGGCGCCCGCTGGCGGGATAAGCCGTGAGGTTGGAGTATCGAACGAAAAAAAACGATAAATGGTGACCCGAGTTGACGAAGAACGCAGTACAAGGACGAGGCAGCAGAGGAGCAATGGACACTGCTAGACGATGCCGACCCAGCTTCGCCTCCAGAGTCGACTACCCGTCGGGCGAAGATCGGCTGCGAGCCCTGCCCATCACCCCGAAGACCGCTCGCCCAGCCGTGTCAACTATCATAATCTGTGCTGCCGCAGATAGGATAATCTCCAAGCAACAGACCACGCAGCTGCGTGCAGGCGCTGTCTTAAGACGTCCGCGTGAGGGGAGCATCCAACTCCTGGTGAAATTTGTTTTTGGCCCCACTTCGAGTGTGATTATTTCGAATTTGAAAAAGATTCCGACAGGAGAAGAATCACAACCGGCCCAAGTGGAGGTTTGTTGCCCTTCGGCTGCTGAGAGCAAGTCGTGGGGCCATGTCCTGGCCCGGGCAGTTGCATTTCGCTGGAGGCGAAATGAAAAAAAAGGGCGCGTGCTGTACGACGTGAGTGCAAGTTGAAAAACCGCAGCTGGTCTGGTCAAAATTATTCCGGAGCCCACCACTAAGGCCCGTCTTTCTTTGTATGTCTCCTTTCACTCCCCCATCCCTTCCCTCACGGAGAGGTTTAGGTGTCTACCGAGACCGCGACGATTATTGCACCGTTCCTTTCCTTACGGAGCAACTGCATTTCGCATTCACGTAACGAGAACGGCTTACGCGAAAGCAGCTACGTGCCGAGTGACTCATGTGGACATGTTAAGGCGGCACATCCACCAGGAAAGTGCTAAGGAGTTGATGGGAGAGAAGGTTCTAAAGATAGAATAACCGCGGTGACTGTCACCGTCTGTGCGGACAGCGCACGACCTCCACCGGAGGCCCCTCCCCCAAGGCTACCGGAACCTGGGCCTACCTTCAGGC
Organism: Amblyomma americanum; assembly: GCA_030143305.2. Classification (NCBI taxonomy): domain Eukaryota; kingdom Metazoa; phylum Arthropoda; class Arachnida; order Ixodida; family Ixodidae; genus Amblyomma; species Amblyomma americanum. The sequence goes on from JARKHS020009742.1 coordinate 26,930, forward strand.
GCAGGACAACACCGCGTGTTCCCCTGCCGCAACCATCTCCCAGCACTCCTCGTGGAGTATTTGGACATTACTGGGCTGGCTTTGATTTTGTGAGCTAGCCCACGGTCAGCAAACCGCCAGGCCCTGAACTGACGACACCGCGCCCTTACCTCCTGCCCTCGGACACTGAGCAGTGCTATCCCAGAGTAAGGGCAGCAGAAGATAGTGTCCGCGTAAACGATAGTAACAACAACAAAGGGCACCTGAACTGCGCGAGGAGGGAAGGCATGAAGGCAGCGAAACGGTGGAGATGGAGAAAGGAGTGCAAGTACATACAACATACACGGTTAAGGGCTTGAGTACGCGGTTCTGAGCCGCTTGTGCTCGAAATCACGTTGAGTCGCAACTTTTAAAGGCTGAGAGTTTGCCCTTAAACTGACCGCAGCTCTCACGGCCCATAGGGCTGTGGACGTCTACAATCTCGCATGACCATGCGTGCAGCCCAGGTTGCTCTTTTAAGGACTGCAGCAAAAAAAAAGAACACAGAATATCAGAGCAGTAAAAGAAATGCAATTTTATATATCCACGTGTGAGAACTTTCCTCTTTATAAAGTTCATTCCTTCGGACACAAATCCCGGGATTTTAACCGCAGTGGTGGCCTACCGGTTCGAGCGTCAGCCTCGCATGCGGGAACTGCGCGGTTTGATCCCCAGTACCGCCGGGCACCCATCGGGGATGCAGTGAGCACACGCTTTCCTTCTGCCTGGTGCTCTGCTTTCCAGGGGTCAAATGTTTGGAAATTGGCCTTTGACCTCGCATTCTGAAACGGAAATACGTTGTTCCATGGCGCCCTTTGGCGAAAGCTGCCCTTGCACCATTAATACTAATCAGCATCATCAACCCATGCTTTTGTAACAGCGCGTGCCTTGCAGAATAACAGACAAAAAAATATTAACGAAGCGGCGGTTTGGGCTTGTTAGTATAGCATATTAGAAGACATAGCGCAGCGCAACGAGACAGAGAAAAGGAGCACGCAGGACGAGCGCTAACTGACAACAGAAGGTTTATCCCAAGGAACCACTGGAAGAAAACAACAAAGCGCATGCCCAACCACACGGCGAGAAACGTAACCAGAGATTTTGTGGAGACAAAAAACAAATTAGGAATACCACTACAGTAGTAGAAAACAATCAAACAGACAGCCTGGCTAAGATAAAACCCAAAGGCGTACAACACATCAGGAGACGAATCAGACAAGATTATCGTGAATTAAGCCACTGAATTTCTTTTAGCCGAAGGTCAAGTGACGTATCACTGATGCACGTGTCCTTACCAAATTTGTAACTCAATGAAGCCTAAAGTATTTCTCTTGCCGGCTTATCTTTGGAACGACCGACCACCTTGGCTTGCCACAGCAGAGGACGACAACCGCAATCCCTGCAATGCACGTGCCTGCCACTGGAACCCTGAAGGGAACTAGGATGCTCTCTTAATTTCGGTCGTTTAGGCACCTTCCGGTTTGCCCTATGTATGCACGCCCGCAGCTCAGTGGGACTTTGTAAGCAACGTTCACGGTATACTCAACGAACTTGGTGGTGTGCTTGATGCTGCAAACGGGCTTTTTAGCCGAACTTCTATTGGCCAGAGCGCAAAGACTTGACAGCTTGAGGGGTGCGGTGAAGACCATATCTACCCTGAACTTTTCTGCAACTCTTTTTAAATTGTGAGAGATGCCGTGGAAGTATAGGACAACTACAAATTTCTTGATTTGCTTATCTTTCTGCCTGTCATTGGCGTTAGTGCGCGTATGTTCTCGTCTTACCTTCTTTAACGGGCTTTCAGCTACTGCAGTGATTACCGGCACAGTGTAACCGAAAGCCGGTTTAACCTGTGCAGGTAAAAAATATATAGAATTTTTTTTCAATAATCGGGTTTGTACGAATCCTAGCTCAAAAATTGCGCCCGATTTTGAGCCCCCGATTTCCGGAAAAACTAAAACCATAAAACGAAGGGTGCTATAGGTACACGTCGTGCATGAATCGCACACTGCGCGCTCTCTTCAGTTACATCTTTGCCCGGATGATTCCCGCTCTCCATTGTGCCCACTGTATCCTACCAAGTAACTTTGCCGGCAAAGCGATGCTGGGGCCATGGATGTCGGTACTGCTTTTGAGCCCCGACTGTGGCTTCTTTTCGCGAGGCTGGGGGCTCGCCTGGTCGCCACATGATGCCACTCGGCTTGGCTCTTCGAGGGAGGTTCCGGGAACAGACGTGGAGCCTACGGATGGCGTCTCATGCCCCAGAGCTTCTCTCCTCCCTTCTTATTTGGGCCACCTGCTCACGCGAGCAAAAAGAGGAGACTAACAACGTCGCACTCTATACAGAAGGGGATTCATTTGATCACACCTGCATTAAGAGGCACGGTCTTTGCGAAAAGCGGCAGGGCTGCTCAGTGCGGGCGTGTCCGGAAAGAACGACGTGGGTTTAGCCGGAGGGATCGCGCATTCGCCACTCCTGACGTTCAGAAGCTCTGGGAGGTGGGCAGAGCTTGGACATAAATCTCTATGGCAGCTGAACACCGGGCGTTGCTTCAGAAAGCGAAACAATAAAGCGATCCTTCACGGCTTTACACCGCTGTACACCAGACACACTATAATTCTGCCAATAACTGCAGGTACAGTAAAACGCGAGTCATGACAGGAAAATTCACAAATGGTCACTGCATCTGGAGTAACGCAGTTTTCAGTGGCAGATGGCATGGTTAGATAGATAAGACACATGACGTAGGGAGGTGAGTCTTTATTTATTGGACTAGATGCAGTAAGCCTGGTAAGTCTTTGTATGTATTATTGCATGGTTAGATAGATAAGACACATGACGTAGGGAGGTCAGTCTTTATTTATTGGACTAGATGCAGTAAGCCTGGTAAGTCTTTGTATGTATTATTGCATGGTTAGATAGATAAGACACATGACGTAGGGAGGTCAGTCTTTATTTATTGGACTAGATGCAGTAGGCCTGGTAAGTCTTGGTAAGTATTATTGTGATTTTAGGGTCGTTATAGGAGCTTTCTGTTCTATGTAATGGAAACTTATATGTCTTCCACAAGGTCACGGTTCGGAAACACTGAATCTATGTATGTTTGTTGAGAGGGGGAAACCGATCCTCTCCATGGGCGTAGCGAGATACACTATTAGTGACTCATTTAAGCCTCGTGTGTCGATATTGCTGTCCCAAACAAGTACAGAATAGGCGACGGTCTGTGTATGGCAAACCCCTTTCTGAGGACCGACATGGCTGAGTGGATATGGTGCTCGGCTGCTGACCCGAAATACGCGGGTTCGATCCCGGCCGTGGTGGTCGCATTTCGATGGAGGCGGAATGATAGAGACACGTGCACTGTGTGATGTCGGTGCACGTTAAAGAACCCCAGGTGGTCGAAATTCCCCGGAGCTCTCCACTACGGCGTCCCTCATAGCCTGGGTCACTTTGGGGCGATAAACCCCATAATACCAACCAAACGACTTTGATAGTGGCGACAATTGGTGAGAAGTATGCGGCGACGATGATCAGTACGCTGTGTAGCTGCGCTGCGCATACGTGTGGCTTGGAGCATCCATGGCGCACAAGCAGAACAGCCGAATCGTCGCCAGACGCATTGAAGCGCCCGAGAGGCGTTTCGAATCGTTTAGCGGCGTCCGGTGTCAATGAGACACAGAATGTGTGCACGTGGTGGACACGTGCACCCCCCCTCCGAAGACGATCAAGATAGCGCGAGGCACATGCGCGCGGCAGCTTTGGCAGTGCTGCGGAACAGAAGAACGCAGGGTTTCGACGTATGTGTCACATATATATACACCACTGTAAAAAAAAAAAAAGAAAGGAGGAAGTAATGCAGGCAATAAAGAAAGAAAGAAAAACAAACAGAAGTGCACAGAAGTGGCTAAGTCATCTAACGTCGCTTTCTGAGCCGACCTTCCTGGAAACCGCCATTCTGAACATTTAAGTTTGCGATTAGGAAAAAAAAACAAACTCAGATGTTTGCGCACTGTCCTGTACTGCTATATATGGCTTGCCTGCGCTGACGTCGCCACAGCCGCCATATAATCTTCCTGTCGTCACTTGCTCCACTCTGTACCATGGAGCATGTTTCACCATTATGGCGCCCGTGACGTCACGTGAAAGCAATTTATAGCATGCCGAAGGTGGGCTTTAAGCGATACCGGCGAACGGCAGTGCGCAGGCATCACGGCCAACCACGAATCATTATGTTGTGCCAGTTGGTGCCGCGATTCGGTCTCCTCGCACACAGGGAATCCGGCCAACGTTGGCGTTTTAGCTCCAGCGGCGTTCATCGGTGATGTTGAGGCACTTTTGCGACGAATGGCGAGGGGCTGAAAGAAACTCGACACTCAGCGCACATACGCTGCAGGACATGAATAATTTTGCATCGTTGATCCCAGTTCCCCCCACTTTAAGGGCTTCTATCTGCAGTGCCAAGCCTGCAGCTGGACTGGACTGTGTTCAGGCTTCGCGGTTGTGTGCCTAGGTCGCCACAGTCATGATCCTATTGTCCAGGCAAAAAACAATTCGATCCAATCTCCCATGCACTTCATCTTTAGTTTTTCTTTCTTTTATTATTGTTCAAACTAATATTTGTGTATATAATTTCTTCCTCGACCGGAGAAGACTCGTGGCTTATACGATACGCTACCCTGTATACCACTTTAATCACAAGCGCCTCAGTCAATAAACGCCTTCCTGTGTTGTGAGATAGGCGCGCCAGTGTTGTTCTCTCTGGGCTACTCTTGTTTTCCTGTGCGGGCGTCTTTCTGTCAAAGCGTAACTGCGCTTACAGTCACTTTCCGATTTGCATCGCCCCGTGAGAGCTGCGCGTCACGTTGTATGCCGCGATAATACTGACGTCTGCTTGGCGGCAGGGAAGGACTACGGTCATCATTCGTAACAAAAAGAAAAAAAAAAACTGTTGCCTAGAATAGCTGGACCTTTCGCCATTACTGTCTAGCGAGCGCGGAGACGGTCTTTAATGACCTTTTGGGACTAAAGCCATGATTAGCTGCATTGCCAATCTAAAATGACGTGACGCTGCTCGCCATAACCAAAGAGACTGAGCACCGTATAATTATTTCCCTCCCTTCCCTTCCCCTACCCCCTCCCCGTCAAAAAAGAAACGTCCTTCTCCTAAACTTTAACGCTCATGTATAAAGTGCAGGAATGTGTTTTCTAATGTTATACGCTCGGTGGTTTTTAATGTTATACGTTCAACCAAAAACGCTATTCATTTATGCGCGACGATGAACACGTCTCGTTAAACGGCGCCTCTCATCGCGTCAGGAGGTTCTGCGCTCAAAGCAGTCAACTAACTCTGATAAATATTTTATCAGCACGAGAAAAGCCGACAAATGACGCTTCCGTGTTTATCTACGTGCCAAAGTATCCACCTATTTAGGGAAACAAGCGAAGACCTCATACGAGCATAGCACGAGAGAGACGGCAAGCTCCAAGCGAGCCTTTTCCCCCAGTGCATTTGTGATGTGCGATACGTGGAAAACTGAAGCGTTCCGCATGCTGCACTGAATTCAGCCATACGCAAGAAACACCGAGAGTTTGTGCAACGTACGCCGTGGGGAAAAGTTATTTAATTGGCTACAGATGGCACGAAACGTTTGCTACAATTCGACTCGAGTCAAACGACCATCGTGCATCGCATAAGATCGCTAACGCAACCGTCGTTGGATCAAAAGAACAACAAACGACTGGCCGCAAAATTTGTGCAAATGATTTGTTTGAACAGCAATTGTCTTACTTTTTCTCGAAAGTATACTCGCAATGTTCGGCAATTAATTATAGCTTGCGCGCGTTTCAGTGTAACCTGATTACGCTCAGAAAAACGTAATTAGCGATTGCGTTTAATTACCTTTTGAGAGTAATTTTTCTCTCTCCCCACACGCTTCCCTGGCTCTGCATTTATTCACAAAGGATATCGCCTCGCAGTCCAGCTTCTGCTAATCAGTAAGACGTGAAAATAGCTCGGAATATCGAACGACGCCTTCGAGCGTGTCGTGGAGGCGAAAACACGATTTTACAGCGACCGCAGTATGGGCGCACCAACCTCATTCCACTCCCTCAGCTCCTTGCACTGCGTAACTTCATTCTCGTTTCTTTTTTTCTCTTGACCTCAATAGAGCCTTGAGCCCTGAATGTTTATCCTTTGACCTCATCTACTTATTGAGCTATGTGGTTGAATGAAGCAGCAAAACAAGAGCGAGGTAATTGAGCCCAAGCCACACGGCAAGCCACTGTGCATTCACGAGGAAAGCCTTGTGGTAGTCTTTGCTTTTTTGGCAGTATACTTCCTCTCTCTCTCTCTCTCTCTCTCTCTCTCTCTCTCTCTCTCTCTCTCTCTCTCTCTCTCTCTCTCTCTCTCTCTCTCTTTGCTTCTTCTTTTTTGACAGCGATATTTGTAAGGGTGGCAGATTGCAGATTTACAGCTCTGCTCGCCGGGCGGAGTACTTCGAGCCGTGGTACGGATTAAAAAAAAAAAAAACTGAGAGCCGGCACCCCACCCTTCAATCCAACTCGCGGCCAGGCGAGCTCGTTTTAGAGCAACGTACAATGACTCAACTTTATGATGTATGCATATATGTGAGAAATAGATCCCACGTCTAGAACTGATGCGCACAAAATTATAGTCCGATTTGAGGCAGGACCGGTGCAGGAAAATGTGCTTAGTTGCCACGGCACCAACGAGTGGTACCGGACTATATGGTCCTGGATATTTCATGTCTGCAGTGCGGACCTGGGCTGCTCGTGATTAAGCGGTAAGGAACGCCAAGTTTCGCGGCCTTATGACCGGAGGCTGCTTTTGGTCAAGTTGAGAGGAATTTTATATGCTAACCGAGCTTACGGTCAATATAGGCGAAGGTCGCCACGGTGTCTTACATAGAACGGCGAACTGAGCAGCTATGACTTCCAAGGACGCGACAAAAGGTCAAGCTCCATTCTCAACTTCCTCCCATTATAAAATAAATTACCGTTCCCACCCTCTCCCTACCGCAATAAAAATGCTAGCTACGTGCCTTCCTGCGCTGGGCCGTAGAAGTCACCGGCATTGAGGCCCGTCTGAGCAGCAATCCACCCCTTTGCAGGCGTCGGTCTCCAGGGTTATACCGATCACAAGTGGTCTGGAAACACCCACGCACGCCCTTGACAGGGCGTGGTATGTGCTTTCGAAGCCAGAATGAAACCAGAGTTCATTCTTCGTTCTTCAAGAATGTAGCGTGGCATCGATGTTTAGCCGGTTGATGAATTACCTCTTGTAAGAGCTCATATTGAAACATAAATCGGTCTAGTCGCACACTATAGCTGAATGTAATAAAGTGAACGTTGTCCTTCTGCCCGCAGGTGGTGTCCTCGTTTGATAGAGTTCAATAGGGTTCCAGGCTGAAAGTGCCGGCACTTCCTTTTCTCATTTAGTGCCGTGTGTTTTCCACAGGTGTGCTATTTTCCCGCGCTCGCGAGGCAAATGCAAAGGTGTAGGCCCTGCGCTTGCATAGCGTCAAACGATCATAGCATAGCATCGAACACCGCTGCCTCCTGTGCAGAAGTGGACATCTTCCCGAGGGCGGGCCCTCATGAAGGCGCCCTCACCCTCACCTCATGAAGATTTCACTCGGTGAGGTGAGGGAGGGAAGATATGATGAGGTGAGGGCGAGTGAGGGCAAGATGCACTGTCTAAGGGCGAAAGTGGTGGCCCGAACCGTACTCCGGGCTAACGTTTTTTTTTGTCTGAGCAGCCCGCTATGAATTCTCGTTTTAAAGCGCTGTTTCTTAGGGTGGAGGTTCCCGGGGAAGACGTAGTTTCTGCAGTCTGGAGGTACACGATGGGAACACGAAACGCGGGTGCAGCACACCTTCTCCGTCGTCGTGATGTACTACACCGCCAAAAAAAAGCGCTCTTCTAACTCAGAAACCTTTTTTTTTTTTATTGTGTAAAGTATTCGTTGAAACACCCGGATAGTGCGCTAACAAGGGGCACTGGCCGGGCTGTGGGGGTGGCTGCAGGTCCAACGGGAACCGTGATACCGCAGTCAACATTTTTATTATCAGCCCTGAGTCTGTCAGATGATCAGAGTGTAGAGTAAAATATGTAGAAATTATACCTAGTAAGGCTGTTGAATTCCCAAGTAAAAAGCCTTCTTTGCCGGAACGAAGTGAGATTTCAGCTCAGTGAGGTTTCAAAGAACTGGCTGCAGCGCAAAAACTGCTTCTACGAAATGCCACTGCCACATCAAAGCCTGTTGGCGGCGTTGGTGTGGAATGTTTTCATTCACACTGTGAGTAGTTGAGTACAGTCGTGTCTTCTTTCTATTTTCTATTTTCTCTGGAATTGCGGTATAGGAAAACGGTGCCTCAGCGTGGTGGGCAAAGTCAACTACTGCAGTCTTATACCATGGAAATAAAGCAGCAACTTAACCACCATGGTCTGAAGAGGTGCAGCTGTTAAGCTACGCGCCACTGCCCTGCGATTGCAGGTGCCGCCGTCGGTGGGGCTTTTGAGACCCATGTTGTTCCTGAGGAATCTCTCGCGACCAATCATTAATCGAACTGCCACGGTGGGCAGTTTGCTCACAGTCCGGTGGGCAGCTTGTGATGGCGTCACAACGTCACGTGACCAAGGTGGCCCACGTGCTGGAAGCAGGCTTCGGACATACAGACAACCGCTTTTCGGCGGATCGAATGGAAGCGCTAGGGCACTAAAATGGCGACCACAGGAATCGTTCACTCCAGACTCGGTGAGTTAGTGATTACCATTATTCAGCCGAAATGCTGCATTTTAGCGACCGGTTTGATTTTCAAGTGGAGTGAATATTGTTTTATTTTAAGCGACAGCATATCAGTCTCAGTGCAGCGGAAAGCGGGCATCGCACTGCGGGAAGACAATAAAGAAATAAAAACTTCATAGCTGGGGGAGCGGGATCCGATCCTGTGGCGGCGCTAAAAAATCACTTCCGCTACACACACATAGCTAGCTTTATTTAAGCATGGCATTTATTACATTGAAAATATATTTTATATACATTATCTAAATTAATTACGATATTTTGGGAAACACCACGAAACACGTCGCAAAAAGACAAAGCAACACAGCACTAGACGCGAGGTACGGCCGACCACATCACATGGAGGGAATGCCACTCAGGTTTAAAGTAGGTCGGTTCATACACTTCCCTCAGATGAACAATCAATTGGGAGAAATCTTAATATCCTGCCTGTACGAGCTGTCAAGCTCTCCAGCTGTGCTTGCAATGTCGTCGTCTTCGATCGTCAAGTATACCCGCGTTCACGCGTTTTTAACTGCCAGTCTCTCACTCTGTAGTTTGAAAGCGTGGTCTTCATCATCTTCGATCCGTGCGCGTGGAAGCGTCATCTGACCAGCATGCAGCAGACCGCATGAAATGGCGGGAGATTAGAAGCAGCGAAATTCAGAAGACCCAGTGCTATCGCAATGTCATCGGGTGATGGTAATTAAGCGACCTACAAAGTTTCCTTGTTCTAAGTAAATTCTGTGCTTAGCACTTACTGCAATTATCATGGTAAACGCTACTGCTGTGTTTTCTAAATATTCTTGGCGTACACAAGTTTTTGTACACAGACACAAAAACGCGCTGATTCATTTGCGCAGTGCATATAGATAACAATGAAATGTTACAAGTGCAGGGCACATGTTTGCACGCAGTGCGTGCCAGAAGTAAAGGCAAAGTGATATTTTGGGACACACACACACACACACACACACACACACGCACACACACACACACACACACACACACACACACACACACACACACACACACACACACACACACACACACGCACGCACGCACGCACGCACGCACGCACGCGCACACACACACGCACGCACGCACGCACGCACGCACGCACACACACACACACACACACACACACACACACACACACACACACACACACACACACACACACACACCACACACACACACCGATATAAGCATCTAGCCTCTCGCCCAATAGTGCCTAGAGGATTTGTCATATATATATATATATATATATATATATATATATATATATATATATATATATATATATATATATATATATATATATATATATATATATATATATATATATATATACTTATGAAGAGTAGATTCGGCCACGCTGGTGGCATAGTGAGACAATGGGCGCATTGTGACGTCTCATATGAGAGGCGGACATAGCCCGGCCAGTATAAATACTTCACCCCTAATCGTGTGCGGCCTCGAGCTTTCTACACGATAAAGATCTTTTTTTTTAATTGAATTTCTCTCTCTCTCTCTGGATGTCTTCCAATGAACCCTAGCTATGCACTCTAAAAAGTGGCATGGTAAGGTATGGTATGGTATGGTATGGTATGGTATGGTATGGTATGGTATGGTATGGTATGGTATGGTATGGTATCGTATGGTATGGTATGATGGGTTTCGCGTTCCAGAGTGCATGTGCCATGGGCTATGAGGGACGCCCTGTTAGAGTGCTCCGGATCAATTTATACCACCTGGAGTTCTTTAAACCTGTACTGACATCGCACAGCACACGATTGTGTTTGAATTTCGCCCCATCACTAGGCGCGTGCACTCTGAATAGTAAAAGAGTTTCAGTAATTTCTTTTAAGTCAATAAACGCCTGTTTAATCTTTCACTGCTGTTTTAACACCTGCCACACTCCTGCTAGGTCAAAGTGAGTCGGTGCAGTAAAGCACACTCCGCAACAGTAGAAGTACTCCCCCGATATGTACAACACTTAAACAAAAAAATCATTTAGTGGCGATCAGTTGGATTGATGCGCAGGAAATGCGATAGCATTCTTCATTCACTCTCCAATCTATTCCAGTTCTAATTCTGTTCCAATTCTGAGTCCATTCTCTTTCACTCCCCAATGTATTACAATTCTGATTCCATTCTAGTCACATTTTAGATCGCGGCAAGTTCTCATACCACTACTGGTGCAGTGGCGCTTGGGTTAAACCATGCGCCACTGCACCGGCAGGTGGCTGTTTCAAACACAGTCACCGATGGTGCTTGTGAGACCCCGGATACCCTTCCCGAGTAATGCAACAAGGGATATCTCCCGCACGCCTCATTTTTGCACACACAGTACTTCGGTAGGCTGCATATTTTGCACGTAGACCTGCTGTTGTCCGAGTCATTTTCTTCTTAGTCATTTTCATTTTTGCTGACTCATTATTTGTCCGGCGTCTTTCTCCTCTCTCCTACAAGTGGAGAGGGGGAGGGGAAGACAATTTGCAGGTAGCAGGTAGAAAGAGCTATCGCATTAAAAAGCGGGAAAGCTGGGTACCGAACTGTGCAACCATCGGTCGGGAGCAGAACATTCAAGTCTCCAAGGTCATACCGGAATGTTGTGACTCCTTTGAAGTAGCTACGATATATGCTGAATCACGTCGTCGCAGTGCTCCAGATTTATCTGAAGAGAGCATTTCAACAGGTATCACACGCAGTTCTGCTAGACTAAGGCTGGGCCCGAATCAATAGCTTTTAAGTAGCTACTATATATGCCAGGTGTTTCGGGGAAGCTGATCACTAATTTTTAAAAATAGGTTTTTTGAGGTAAAGAGAAACTTTTCGCGGCATCATGCTAATAAGTAAAGTGATTAACTAAATTCTCAATAGTTACCTTTTAACTATTGCCGATAGGCACCTGATTGTAATTAGAGATTTGTAACTGGCCGCTAGTAATAGCCATATCAGCTTTTAGAATTTCGAAAACGCGATTACCCTCGGCGCTGTGGCGCCTCAAAATTTTGCTATTTCGCCTAGTTACACGCACTGGAGAGGTTGCTTTGCCTCCATGTTTTTCCAGAGCGCATGTATTTTGGCACGATGTAGCCAAATTTTGTCAAGCCACCGCGGCGACGGTAATCGCATTTTCGAAATTTTAGAAACTGCTATTGTTCTTACTAACGGTCGCCTACAAACCTCTACTTGCAATCAGGTGCCTAACGATAATGGTTAAAAAGTTAAATATTATAATTTAGTTAATTACGCTACTAGTTGATTAGCCTGTTGACGTCCGCCAACACTGGTATTACTATGCCGCAAAAAGCTTCGGTTTACCTCAAAAACCCTATTTTTAAAAATTAGTGATCAGCTTCCCTGAAACACCTGGTATGTTGGGTAGAGAGCGGCCACGAAGATGGGATTCTTGACAGCAGCAAACAAAATGAACAAGAAATGGGGAGTGCTCAGTCCGGTATCCAATATTTCTACAAGACGACTTATCACCGTTATTGTCACCCAGACGAAGACATGTATTCTTGTCGAAACGTTGGCTAGACGACTGAGGCTCCCGTTAAATGAAAACTGGTTTTTGAGGAGAGGAAATGGCGCAGTAACTGTCTCACGCATCTCGATGTACACCCGTACCGCGCTGTAAGGCAAGGGGTAAAAGAGGGAGTGGAAGAAGAAAGGAAGAAAGAGGTGGCGTAGTGGAAGGCTCCGGAATAATTTCGACCCCCTGGGGATCTTTTAACGTGCACTGACATCGCACAGCACACGGGCGCCTTTTGCGTTTCGCCTACATCGAAGCGCAGCCGCATCGGTCGGGTTCGACGGCTGCGTTTCGACGGAGGCGCTAACCTTGTTCGCTTTGTTTTATTTTACTGCATACACTGTAATCTGACCCTCGTGGCTTGCTCCTGCATACATACTGAGAAGTCCAGCAATCCAAGTAGCCAGTAATTCACAAATCTGCAGCGTTACAGCTTACTCGGCTCGGTGAAGAAAAAGACAATTCTTAGAAGAGCTTTGCAGTGTTGAAAGCAAGTTCATGGAAACTGTGCTAGGCTTTTCCTTCGTGAACAGAAAAAAAATGATGTTTTGTTAGATAATTTCTACCATAAAAAGCCAAAGTAGCTTCACTTAAAGTTGTGTCCCGTATTCACGCCGTAATGGTGCCACAAACGTGAAGAATTCCCAGTGATGTTTCGCGACAAATTGTAAATGTGTCCGGCATCCAGTGCAATCTATGGCAGATCGCAGTATTTTGTTTCTTTTATTTCGTATCGTCTTTTTTTTTTTTGGCACGAAATGAACAAAATTGCGGGAAGTGCTACAGCATCTCCCATATCCTTCGTGGAAGTGCAGTGCGAATAATCATTGTATATCTGTGAGACTGGGCCACGACCGCGCAACTCATTCGTAGAATCGCAGTCTCTCTGTCGTTGCCTGACGGTAGCGTGCGCGGTACTGTCCGTGTGTGCGCATCAGACCGCATCGCGGGGCGTCCACAAATCTTGCCCTCAAATACGTGTTCCAATCTTCAATGCGTAACGCTGGCCCTGCGTCTCTCACGTCCGGTGGAACCAAGTTCTTCCGACTCAGGCTCGGCCGCACTCTCCGTGCATGCCTCAGCGAGTCGAGAAAGTCCGCGCAGAAGGTCGGGCTGTGTTTGCGCTGCTTGAACCCAGCATGAATTACGCGCGTGCGCTGTCCTCCCGCCAGAGGCGCTGCCGATGGGTGTAGCGGGTTGAGCCACCCCATCGGCCTCCCCCGGGACGTGTGCACGCAGCGGGCGAAATGGGCCCGCGTGGATACAAAGAGGAAGCCGCGAGCGCCGTCATTCACGCAGCTTCGGATCGTTCTCTTCGCCATATATGCGCATAGATAAAGGTGGCGGCTGCCGGGAGGGCATTAAATAAACGCGCGGCGAGTGAAATTCCTCGGCTCACGGCAGCAGGCAGCCCCCCCTCGCTCGCGTATTAAAAAAGTTGGTACACAGAGATGCCGCCATCCTGGCACAGGATGTCCGGTAGGTGGGTGTGCGCACCTCTGGCGCGGCGTTTGATTTACGCCCTCGGTCCGATCCGTTCTCAGCGCACACGCGGCCGGCGTGAATGTGCCTCCGTTCTTTCCTTTCGTCTCCTCTCTGTGGAGAGAGACCGTTCGACTTCATCTTTCCGCCGCCCAGGTGGACGCCGAACCGGACCCGACGTCAGCCGGCGACAGATGGGGATCCCAGCGGCGGGCGTGTCGGCTCGAGGGGCGCGCACGCCGGCCGGCGTCCCTGACGCAACCGGGGCTCGCGAACTTTCGCCCCCAAGACGCAGCCGCGGCATCGTCCGCCAGCCGCGCGCGCTAACCGGCCACCTGTTGCGTCGCTCTCGCCACCGCGGCGTGCAACTTCTTGGTCGCCGCTGTATCAAAAAGTGGCCGAACGCGAGCTGTCGCGGGGTGCGCGCAAATCTGCGTAGGCTCCGGCCCTTCGCGCAGATGCAGGAAGCGACGATGAGAGCGCGCGGCACCTGCCTTTTCTGTTTGCCCCGTAAATATCACTTGCGGCGAGCCGAGCGGGAGGGGGGAGCCGAATCGTGCCGAGCGAAATGGAGAGGCTGCGGCAACTGCCACGACGCGCTTCAAGAAGCATCGGTGCCGCAGTCTGACCGAGATTTCCTTTCCCCCTCCGTGTACCAAAGTTCTTAGGGCTCCGCAGCCGCCTCCGGCACCACGCCTGCCCGGGGCTTTTCTCGGCCACCCTCCGGTCGGTCACTGGCGCGGGTGCTACTGCTGCGATTGCACTGCATTCAGACGAAGCGTCAGACTTCCCCGCTAGGTGTTGGGAAATGCCCACCTCCCGCTACAAGCGTTTAATTACTTTTTCTTTCTGCCTTTTCGACGTAAGGGCACCCCGATGCCAATATAAGTAAATAAGTAAACTAACAAACAAATAAATTCATAATAAGAAATATATGAGCACGCCGCAACAGCTGCCCTGCCAGAATATGTTTGTTTTAATGCAGAAATACATTCTAGGGACTTGCACGCCAGGTTTTCTCGAGCACATTTTTACGTCCGCACTGCAGGGCTTACCTGAGTAACAGTAAAGAGCGTCTATGTCTTTCAAAGGTTATCCACGTTGTTCAGGTAGGCTTGAAAGAAGAGGAAGATGGAGAATACGAAAAAGTAGCGTACGATGAGTTTATAAGGGAGATCCCGAAAGAATAAGAGCAAGGGAGAGGCGCCATCGCAAGCGCAGTCGGTGTGGAGGCATTTATGCAGCAGCAGCACCACCACCCAGCGTTTCGCGGTTGTATCTGCATTTTTTTGTTTTATACTTTTTATGATACAGTTTCTCGTCTTCCTCCATTTTTTCCCCCTTTTCGGTCCGTGGAAGTACTCTTGGCAGAGCATGTGAGCAAGAAATAGCACAAAAGGCTAAAAAACATTTTGGCTTCAACGCGTTTTGTTTTTAGCCTTATAAACTGTATTTTAACTTATATTGCCTTCGATATTTTCTTCGGGCGTATCCACGTTGTTTATGAAGCTATTGCCAAGATATTTATCTTGAAAGATGAGGCCAGCGCAAAAGATGGAGGGAACACGAACGCTCGTCTCTCATATGTTACCTCCGTCCTGTGTGCATGACGTTTTGCGCTGATACCCACCGCGGTGGCTTTGTGCCTATCGAGTTCAGCTGCTGTGGTCCCGAGTTCGTGCCTTAAACCCCAAATACGATACCATACCGTACTATATCATAGCATGCCACGCCATGCCATACCGTAGCATACCATGCCATGCCACACCACGCCATGCAATGTCATGCCATATCATGCCACGCCATACCATACCATACCACACCATACCATTTCACGCATGTCATACCGTACCATGCCACGCCACGCCACGACATGCCATGTCATAACATACCACACCGTACCATGCCACGCTACGCCACGTCATGTCATACTATACCACACAGTACCATGCCACGCTACACCATGCCATACCATATCATACCGTACCATGTCACGCCACGCCATGCCATACCACACCGTACCATGCCACGACATGCCATACCATACTGTACCATGCCATGCCACGGCATGCCATACCATACCATGCCACACCATGTCACGCCATACCATGCCATACTATACCACATCGTACCTGCCACGCTACGCCATACGATACCGTACCATGTCATGCCATGCCATACCAAACCGTACTATGTCACGCCATGTCATGCCATACCATACCGTAACCTGCCACGCCACGCCATGCCACACCCACGGCCGCTCAATGGCAACGCACTTGGTGCGTTGCCATTGAGCGGCCGTACCACACCACAGCATACCGTACCATGTACGCCACGACATACTATACCATACCATGCCATACCGCATCGTACCATGCCACACCACACTATACCATACCACGCCACGCCATGCCATACTATACCATGCCATACCATACCACACAGTACCATGCCATGCCACACCATGCCATGCCATACCATACTATATCATGGCATGCCGTGCCTTCCTTTTGCGCTATAAATGCAAGAGTTCCACTTTGAATAGAACCTCAAGCGTGTCAGCACAGGCGTAAACGCGTAAAAACAGTCATGACGTGAGGTAGCGCGAAAACCTTTTGTAGTTCTTGTTGTTGGTTACGATAATTATTACGATGATGATGGTGGTGCGTGTTGTTCTCATACTATTCTAATTACATGACAGTTTCAACAATTTTTAAGGATGTTTCAAACGCTCCCCGCAATACTGAGTGCAATGAAAAAGTATCATGATTCATCATGATGTAAGGAGTCAACGGCATACAGGAAAGCAGCTCATTCGTTTGCATATATGTCGTATGCCACGGAACATGAAAGTGAGCTCAAATTCCGCTCGGCCGAAGCTTCGATATCCAAAGTGAACGGTCTGTGGCAACAGAGTTTCTGCGCCAATACTGTTAGTGCACCTACTTTCCACAGAATCACCACAACTCCACCCGTCGTACGGCGGAATTTCACGCATCAAGGCATGATGCTTGTGCCTGACAAAGAAGTGCAAATAGCTGGAATTGCGCATACTTCCTTGACAAAAGTTCGCAGACGATTTCGCGGGTGGCTGGAACGGCTGGAAAGCCGTGCGGCGCACAAGAAGCTCACTGTGTTTTAAAGATAAAGGCGCTACTTTGGCCGAAAACGGAGCTTTTATAAGCTATATGGAAGGTTAAAAAATTGCCACCGCCGGAAATTTTCGCAAGAAAACTGCGGTTCGTCGAGACAGTTTTCGTTTTAATATTGATTTTTGATGCTAGCTATACGCTAGCATTTCCAAAGCAAATGACGGAACCCTTGGCCTTGACGCCACGAAATTCAATCCAGCCGAGGTAAACTTTTAAATACTTGTTTTCTCAGCAGCAAAAGCGTCACTTAATGCCCGACAAAAAAGAATTGCAGATTAATTTATCGCAAAGAACAAAATTTGCATGGAGTGGTCCTCAGTGTAACTTTAAGAACGTGGTTGGCACAGTAAGAGGCCGCGCGTTTTTCTTTTACTCATACAATAACCCTCAGAATATGGGCTGTGCGGCATCGACAACTGCCCTTGTCACTGGTGCCCACACTCTAAACACGAATACGCCTATATGGGAATAAAAGGGGAGTAAGCTGTAATCTAGAGAACTCCCTTTCATAAAAGGAAATGCGCTATAGCAGACAGCTTACTGACTGTTTACCCCTTTCTGTTTAGTGCGCAGCTGGATAGGAACGCTAGCAACGAATGCAAAACTGGCAGTTCGGAATAAATGCCGCAATATACACTCCGATTTCTTGTAGCCCCCAAAAAATTACGTCGTTACCTCTCCATTCCAACGTTTAACCGCTCGACCACATGCTAACTGGAATGTCTATTACATCTTTCTAGAGCGAGGTTTTCGTTGCAAGCGTTTTTGGAATGAACTCCTGCGACATTGGTGAATCGGTGTTACAGCGGCTGTTCGGTCTTGCTCTATTGAGCCTGGAACGCGCTCTCACAGCCTGTCATCTTGATGCAAACGGATAGCGCTCGTCCCGTCCTCTCACTACGTCCGGGTCGTCGTTATGCGCTTTTTTTTTTTCTTCTCCTGCAGGTTCTCTCGACCCATGCATCTCGAGGCACACTCAGCGCCGTGCCGCGGGCGCAGACCCACTTAACTCCGAGCAAGCCCGCGTTTCAGGAACGAACGCGCGCGCGCGCACACACACAGTTGCGGCTCCTTCACTTCAAACTCCATCCTTCTTTTTGTTTACGGCGCATGCGTTTTACTCGCGACGCCGAGCGAACGGTCGGGACTGCGGAGCCGTTTCGTCGCGCAAGCGGCGCAGTGCAGCGCGGCTGAGGAGGAGACCCCCAGCAGCAGCAGCAAGAGAACGGCGTCGTCGTAAAGCCAGGAATAGCCGCCGCGAACGGGGCCCCGCCGTGAGACAAGAGGCCCCTCGCGGAGCGGCCACGCGATGGGGAAGGAAAGCTGCTGCCCGCACATGTGCCACAGCACGGGCGCGCCCTGGTCCATCAGCGCGGCGCCTTGTGTGCGCGCTGCGCTGCGCTGCGCTGGTCGCGCGATCCGCCCACATGTGTTGCCCTGCAAAGGAGACGTGCCGCTGACTAATTCGGCCCCCCTAGGTGGCATTGCATTTCACGCGCGCTTCGCCGCTGCGCGCCTGCTCGCTCTGCACGGCGATGCGCAAGACATCTCCGGAGGAGGACTCCGTTCGTCTGCCGCCACTCGTTTCTGCTGCTGAACGAAACCCGAGCTTTCCGGGGACAGCGCTTGTGTCCTTGCTAGCCACATTGTTCCCAGTCGCCGACGTTCGCTTTTTAGCCCCCGTAATGGCCAGGCAACACAAATGTTGGCTCACATAACTCAGGACGAATCGCAGGGATAGCTGGTTCCACTTGCTTCGCTTCACCACAGCGAACGAACACGGACGGACAGAAAGACAGAGCCGCACAATGGGGGTGTCTTTAATTCTCCGTCCATGTCCCGTTTTTTGTGCGCTGCGGTGAAGCGAACCAGTTGGGTGTAAGTTCTTAAGTTCCAGCACTTCGCCGATACTGGCACCGACGCTGCGCAAATGTAAGATACTGATAGATTTTTAAAGAAAATTTCGATTCCTCCTCGCATAAAAGTAGCAAACCAGGCTGATTTTTGAATGTCTTAATTAGGCCAATAAAACTGATCGTGTGTTCTCAGGCACATATAATTAATCACTATCAAAGTTCAAAATCATTCTACGATGCACCAGTATATAGGCCAGTTGAAAGTTCTAGTTCTTTTGCCGGCATGGGTTAACTTTTGCAGTGAGAGATCGTCGAGAAGGTCTTCTGCATCTCTGGCGGCTGACATTCCGACTTTGCTTCCTTAAGTATGCTGAGAAAATAGATTTTTGCAGTACTGTGAGGACCTGATATGCCTTTGCGGGCGTAAACGAAAACAACTGACTTTTGTGCAGTCCGTATCTTGAGTGATGCGCTGGGTATTACAGGGTTAAAACTTCCGTATTCAGATGGACACCTTTCCCAATTGCCCATTTTCCTACTGTACAGAATCACAATAAAGGCCAAGACGAATTCCAAGGCGAGGATGCTAAAGTTTCGATTTAAATTTGGAAATTATAGTTATGTTGCAATCAGCTTTCCGGGCTTCGCACCAAGGGGGAACTTGCCCGCTGTTTAATGGTAGTCTTCAAGTGGACGTGTGATGCGTACTGAGCGTCTTCGCGTATAAAGATGATCCATGTAGCTAGAAGCCTTCAACTGCCGAGAAAGAATCAGTTTCTAGAACCTACACCACACATATGAACCGTTCAGCTGCATGCACTTGAGCGTGCAGCTGAAAATTCGTTCTCAGCAGATAACCTTTAAGCAAAGGCCGCAAACTGCGGCGCTAAAACTGCGCTCCTTTCTTGAAGTTGCAAACGGCACGTGTCTAGGAACCAGCCCATAGCAACCCGTATGTCTCGAGAGGAATGGAACACCAATACAGGATTTAACGTCCCAAAGCCGCTATAAGAGGCACAGCAGTGGAAGGTTGCAGAATAAATTCCACCTCCTGCGGCTCTTTGACATCCTCTAAAATGGTTGCTGAGGGTTTTAAGGTTGATTTGATTAGGGTCGTGGCCACTTCGTGACTATAGGGATGACCCCGGCCAGTCGCCGTGCGACATTTGTATAAATTGTCGTGAAGCGAGCGCTACACGTGTTGGAGAGTACCGCAATGGCAGCTCATGCAGTATAGCTGAATGCGCAGGCTCGCTCGACGAACGCCCCTATGGGAAGCATGTTGCGAAGCGCACTGCCCATGTGGGGCGTCACGCGATCAAGCTGGGAGGCCACGTCTAAACGCGGTGCGGAACGAGGTCGAAAAGCGTAGCCTTGGCAGCCGCCGCGCAGCGCTGATGCCGCTATATAGGAGTCCCGATTTGCTCGTCTCCCCAAACGTGTCCCGGAAAGTTGTAGACGTTACCACTGCATACTGCTCAGGGCGAATGCCTCATACTGGAGGCCAGATTTTTTACTTTCCTGTCTCCGGAGCTGCTCATATCGATCGCTGTGGTTTAAACTTTGGTTAACCCTGGTGAGAAGCGAAAGCTTCCTTTGCATGGCTACGTTCACAAACGCCACACACACTGCCGAACGGATTGTCTGTCGGTGAAATGCACGTGTAGCCGAGTCAGACTCGCTGAGTCTGATCACAAAGGCAGTGTTCTGGCGCTCCATCTCACTTGAAACCATCTCCGCGTCCAGTGCCGAAGTTGAAGAAGCCTCCGACTCTGCGTCGCTGGTTAGACGGGACGCTTCGAGATCACTGGGCTGAATCAGCAGATGAAGTTAAAAGGTCGCCTGGCCTCTCGGCCAGTCATCAACTTAATCTCCACCCGCCACGGTAGGGAGTTGCTCACAGTCCGATGGGGCAATTGCCACCTGCCACAGAGCGCAGATTGTGACGACGTAAGTAGGTCACATGACCTGCCACGTGACACCAGGTGACACCTGTCACGTGACTGCACTGACGCTGCCCTTTTGAAAACCTATAGCGTAGTGAAGCTTTCGCGTCAATAATTAGCTCATTTTTGTTTTCCCAATGCGCGGCTCTAGAACGGAGAATCTAACCAAGGGGTCATCGTACTCACGCATTTAGAACGACCAGGAAGATCAACTTTGCGACGTTAACTTAAAGTAGTGGAAAGGCAACTCCAGGAGCAATTTTGGTGCACGCGCGTTTTAACATAATTTCTACTGTAGAATTATGCGCAGCCTCCTGATCCTTTATGCCATATTTCCCACCTGTTAGGCGTCTTATTTCACAAAACTGGCGTTATAAAGATTCCCATTTCTTGACCTCAGTTGAGGAAGTTTCTACAGGCAGCCTTGCGGGCATTACGTCACAAACGTTACCTTTTCTTTCTTTCTTTTTCATTAGTAAATTTGCCACGTGGCGAATGTTGGGACTACCTGAAGGTAGTTGTGAAGGTTGTTGTCGTGGGAGAACCTGAGCATGCTGCTGATCCTGCTGTTTTCCGTCATCCACCTATAGAGGTCGCCCTCCCTTGTGACCGTGAGTATGACGTCCTTTATTGGCGGCCTTCGTCTCTGCACACGTCCACAGTACGTGGCGGACGCCCACATCAGCGGCCAGTGTGGAATACATGGGGCATGTACTGGGTTTTGTGCCTTCTTGAGAGCTCCATCGGCATAGCACCGACGGTGTAAGGGCCGAGCCAGCTTTTGTCCTTCTCCGCGCATTCTGAGCGAGAAAATGTCGGGTTCGGCCCCTTTAGACATTTCATAAACGGGGACGTGCGGATTCTATTTAAAAAAAAGAAATCACGAATTGGAAGTTTGAGAAGAAAGGAAAAATTCGCTCAAATTGTACATTTGTGCGAGACACGCCGTTCAGGTGCGCACAAAAGTAAACGGAGCATGCCATTGCATTCTACCATTTTTCACGCGTTGGCTAATCGAAACTGGCAGTTATGGCATGCGCAGGCTGATAGCGGCTGCTAGTGCGCTTTCTCATGGACGACAAATGTTTCTTCATGTACACTAGGGAAGGCGCGATTGCAATTAGAACGGAATAGCGTGCTCCGTGTACTTATGCCCGCAGCAGGTATCTATGACATATTGATTCCACTGTACTGTACAGTGCAGAGCAGACCAGCTTAAATTGGTGCGGCAAGTGCTCGTCGCGTCTCGCACAGGGTTTAGGCGGTCATGGTTAATATGCTAAACCGACTCGTCTTCGCGTAGGAGGCATCGATTATTTACAGTAAATTAGTTTCGGGGGGCAGTCAAAAAATCGCAACGCGAGGTCTTAAAATGAGGCCAGTGTTTATACACTAAACAAACACGCCATAAGTGGAGACGCTGCATGGCTGCGATGAGGCGGAGCGTCGTCCTCGCTTCCAGGTCGAGCGCAAAGGCGCTTGTCGGCCGCCGCCGCCGCCGCAGTGGTGCGCGCAGCTGAGGGGATGCGATGCACGGAGCAAGATCGAAAGGCTGGCATCGAAAGCAAACATATATTAGTGTGGGCAGGGAAAAAAAAAACAAAGGAAAATAATATTGCCCAGCCCGCACCGCCAGTGGCACAACGGGCTGCCGAAAGCAAACAGCGGGAGTGCAAAAGCGAAGAATGCTCCAGGGACTCCCTAAAAGTAGAAGACAGATGAGCGCGGCGTGACGCAACCGTCTGGGCCGCGGCGGAGAAGACGCTGAGACAAAGAGAGAAGAAGAAGCAGCAGCAGCAGGGGGAGGAGAACCGGTCCAGGTCGAATTCATGCTTGGCTTCTCCGATTTGCGGCAGGGTGGGATCGGGTGCGTTGACACCGGGCGCGCGCGCTGCTCGGGGCCCCAGCGCGGGGGCCCGCGCGACGACGCCGGGGGAGAGGGGGGGCCGAGATGCCGGCCCTGTACCGTTATCGGGAGGGGGGACGCACAGCTCCTGCGGGCGGGGTGAACGCGCTCCTCGGAGGCAGATGTTCGGGCTGGCGCGCAGTCGACGATGCCGCCGCGGCCTTGGTCCAGAGCCGCTCGCGCGATCATTCAACCTGTCCCAACGGCCTCTCGCTCAAGAAGGGCACACTGTCATTCGATAAGCTTACAACCACCGAAATTTGCATCTCGCACCCCTTCCCCGGGCACAGCGCTTTATGTGTTTTGTTTTTATTTCATTTTCTTCCTCCAATGAGCGCAACCTTGTGCCAGCATTCCCTTCAAGATCCGGAGATAAGATGACTGTCCCGGTGCTCCGTTAAGGAGGTGTCGACGCGCACCCCGTTCGGTCTCCAGAGAGCAAAGAGCCACAGGGGGACGCCAAGTAACTGGCGCGGATAAAGAGGCGCCTATCTGATCAGGTCGTCGAGGTCGTCGAAAGCATGTATGGTGCTGAGCGGCTGCCGTAGAGTCGAACAGCGGACAAAGATCCTCGGTATAGTCCGTCACCCACTGGCCTCCCCGTGGGGAAAGATGTTGTACGGGCCTGACAAAATTTCTTGCGCTGCTGTGCAAACTAATAGTAATCTCGGTATGAATAGGTCGGCTTCACAAAGACAGGCTTCGGCAAACAACGTACGCTTTTTTCTCTTACCTCAGTGGCGTCAACTGCGGAATTCCACGTGTGTATATGAGTTTTAAAAAGAGAATACATGGAAGTTTTCAATTACACTTACGGTCCTCGGTGCACACTCTCAAGAAAATTACTCGCGTCTATTTGTGTGACGATCATGCGCAAGGTAAACCGCATTACAACCTGGTCGACATCGAGGACATTTGTGTAGTTCATCACGCAGCGAAGGTGAAGAGGCGAAATAAGTTGGAAACGCACACGCGGAAAGCTAGATGTAACTCCTGCAGAAATGCATTCCCATCCGACCGTCCATAGTAGCCCATGTTGTTGTTGTCCTCTGTTGGGGTGGCACATACCCAAAATGGGGGATTGGTCAGGCTGCCTTGTACAGTCGAACAGTTCTTAAACATTGACTCATTTAGGGTAGTCGAGATTGAATTTTGTGATTTATAACTAATAAAGGCGTCTGCCTGACGAAATGATCAAATTATGCAGATAATCGCACACTGGTATTAGGACACATCCCATGGCGTTTGCCCCAAGGGAGAGAAGAACAGGAATAGAAAGAGGAAGCCCTCATCGAGCGAGGGGAATCTGTAGACAAGTTTTTCGCAGAGAAGCAAACTGCCGACAGGAGAGGAGAAAGTGATCAAGTATTTCGATTTCACCACATGCTTCACAAAGGTTCGACAGAGAGGACCCCGATCGGAACAAATAAAGATTTAGTCGTGAAATTTTGCACAACAAGAGGGTCATTGACACCTGGAATTGACGTGAACTAGATAAGCGCACACTCCAAGGGAATGCCAAATGCTGGAAATCCGCTGCATCAAGGAGAGGCTCATGACTCAAGGAATGCAGCTGCAAGAACTGTTAAAAACGGGCTGTTGTCAGTTGCACAGTGTTTGGAGTGAATGGTACCACAGGACCGCAAAGGGCAGATTTTGCTAAAAATAAGCTGTCACATTAGCATCAATGCCGCAATGTCCAGGTATCAAGTGAAAGCGCACTTCTTTAACATGCGGTGGAATGAAAAACCTTAGGGCCCAGAAGAGCGCCCCTCGAGCCTTCGAATGCAGTCAGGACAAAGGGCTGTCAGCAAGTATACTGGCCTCACTAACGTTGCAAGGGACCTTCTATAAGAGCAACTGAGTCGCTAGAAATTAAGCAGAAAATATAGGCGTATAATCACGGGCCGAAAGGAATAACTCCAATAAAGAGCCCTGTAATAAATGCCAATAGCTGCCTTTTCCTTTTGCTGAGAGGCATATCTGTGAAAAGTGAAATATGTGTTAGAAAATTGTCCCGATACTCATCAATAAGGCAATTTAAGACATCTGCAGGCAAATTCTTTGCACTTCTTGGGATGCTGTCAAAGTGAACAGCCCAAGTGTATTCCTTATCGAAGCCATTTTCATCTTTGTCTACTGACTGCACTCCATGCACTTCCTCGACATTCAGGTGACATGGATAACATATGGGCAACCTATCCTCGTACCTGGTACGTGGTCATGTATACCTGGTGTCAGTTTATGATACGCAGCTTGTCTTCGCCGTTATGCAGGTGAGCCTCGACCTGTATTGTTACCTAGGTGCACTCTTCAGTGCGGGAGCAGAAACCCAGGTAATAAATACTAAGCATTAGAATATTGTTATAAAATTGTTAGGTAAATTGCAGTGACGCTATATGTTGCATTATAACTTTACATTAATTTTAAAAAATAAATAATGTTATATGTTATATCGAAAACATTGGCAACACTTAATGTAAGCATTATTATAATGCTGAATTTTATATTTTATTATAGAGTTAAACATACACAAATGATATTTCATGTTTCAGAAATATTAGTACAACCTTCCAAAAAAACATTATTTTTATATAGTATTCTAAACGGCACAATAATGTTTGAATATTAACTATTAAGCAACATTACAAATATATTGCAAGCACTGGGTCCCACAACGTTTCCGACTGTTCTTACAGTAAAGATGTTTTTCAACTAGCAGTTGGAAATCTCTTGGGTTGTGTCCGCCATAGATCGCGTGGCACAGCCCCAATATTTTGTTAGAAGACTTTTCGTATTATCCATTCGCAACTGTCACTCATGGGACACCCTTCAATAGTGGCTATATAAGCTTACCTCTATAGTATCCGTTCACACGTGAGTGAACATGCATTGGTTGTGGCGTTCTGTAGAACTCGTGCCGCCCTGCTTGTTACACCTTGCAAAGCGTTAAGTTGTGTATCTTCACAACTGGCAGGGCTGCATGTTTGTGCAGGGTTGCTTTACCACTTCCGAGAATGTTGCACTCATCACGGGCAGAACGCAACTATTAAAACAATGTTACGCTTTTGTTTCGGCAGAATGTCAATTCAATGTTCTCAATGTCCTTTTCAACGCGACAGCGTTACGGGCCCCGTGTCGCAGAAAATCCGCCGTCGTTGTCGGCGTCGGCATCGTTGGACGTGAAGGAAAAATCCACCAAAACCCCCCATAGAAGCAACCTAGGTGGAAGGTGGGCCACCTTGGTCACGTGACCTTGTGACGCCATCACAACCTGCCCACCGTTGCGGGTGGCAGTTCAATCAATGACTGGCCGTGGGACGTTGCTCGGGAAGAACTCGGGGCTGCACTTGCCATCGCAGGGCATTGGAGCATCGCTTAACCGCTGCACCACTGCGCCAGGAGTGTTGTGAGAACTACCAGCGATCTATGAGTGTAAAGTTGAGAATGGCCAATTTCGCATATATGGGCATTAACCCACTAACGCTATCGCTTTATACCCTTAGCGCAGCTTGAGTGTCCTGTCCAGTTTTTTTTAACGTTTATATATTGTCACAAATAAACGTTCGAATAACCTTTCCCTAGCATCATCTAAACGTTTAAACAACATAAATGTAATTATGTCGAAAATGGTGAAGCAACCACGAGCATGCAGGCCTGCCAGTTATGAAGGTTCACACAACGCCTTGCAAAACCGACGACGAGGGTGGCACTTCAGCGCCACTGTTCACTGTACAACGTTCCAGTGCAATACTGAACGTTAGTGCAACTTACATTACATTTTTATAACATTATGTCAATGTTCGGTGCTATCTGCTATGTTGTTGAAATGTTTGAATAATGTTAGGGGAATATTATTTCAACGTTTTTTTGAAATATTACAAAAACCTTTCATAAATTGGAGGCGACACTTAAGCTCCTTCTGAAGGGTATGACGCCATAGCCATAATGGGTTAATGGCCATATATGCGGAATTGGTAATTCTTCACTTTACATTCATAGATCCCTGGGAGTCCTCGTACCACTCCTGGCGCTGTGGTGCAGCGGTTAAGCTATGTGCCACTGCCCTGTGATGGCAGGTGCTGCCACCGGTGGGACTTGTGCGACGTAGGTGGCTCTTCCCGAGAAATATCTCACGGCCAGTCATTAATTTAACTGCCAGCTGCAATGGTGGTCAGTTTGCTCACACTCCGGTGTGGAGGTTGTGGTGACGCCACAAGGTCACGTGATCTAGGTAGCCCACCTAGGTTGCCGTTCCGGCTGCGAGGCTTCAAACGGTCGGCACCGATGCCGCCGACGCCTGACAATTTTTTTTCGACATGGGGGTACAGGCTCTGCGCGTTAAAAAAGACATTAATAACACTGAAATAACACTGAACAAAACAAAATGTAATGTTCTTGTAATGTTTCTGTGCTACCTGGAAGCGGGTCTGAAAAAGTTTGGCGAGAAAAATGGCAAGCGTCTCTTCGACTTATATACAGCCAATTGCTTTAACCTCAAATTTAACCAAGTTGATAGTACGCAGTCGCCTCACAAAGCATGTTAATGACCTCAGATCCGCAGAGATTGGCTTTCGTAGTGTTTGCTCCATACGGCCCGCGCATGTGGATCTATAGAGAGCCGAATCCGACTCTCAGTGCGCAAGAGGGCAGTTTCAGCCTTAGTGAAACCTGATGTTGATAAGGCCTGCGACGACGTTGAGCATATTGTTCTTCTTAACATACTTGCCCAGGTGTACATCCACCGTACTACATTTATGCCTGCACTTCTAAATAAGGACAGATTTTTCTTCTGTACAAACGGAACCTTCTGTTCCAATACCTCTGTTCTATTCAGAGGTGTGCCACAAGGATTCGCTCTTTCACCGCTGCTTTTTAACATTTTCGTTCGTGACATCCCCATTCATCCCGACATTACAGCTTCGGCGTACGCACACGATATTAGCTTTTTTCGCCCCAGCTAGGGATACTCATGCTCTCTGCCAGTCTTTATAGAGGTATGTGTGCATACCCTCGAAAAGTGATTGGCTGCCGCGGTGGCTCAGTGGTTACGGCGTTCGGCTGCTGGCTCGAAAGACGCGGGTTCGATCCCGGCAGTGGTGGTCGAATTTCGATGGAGGCGAAATTCTAGAGGCCCGTGTACTGTGCGATGTCAGTGCACGTTAAAGAACCCCAGGTGGTCGAAATTATCCGGAGCCCTCCACTACGGCGTCCCTAATAGCCTGAGTCGCTTTGAGACGTTATAAACCCATAAATCAAGCCGAAAACTGATTCGACCAGATAAATTTATCCCTTAATATCAGAAAATGTGGCCTGCTTGTATTTCCAACAGGCCCTCATTTGTCCATCTGGCTAGCCTATCGCTCCGACCTAATTCCACATGCGGAGACGGAAATATATCTGGGCGTTACTTATGACCCTAGTTTGCGCTGGCGCCCGCATATCAAGTATAATGTGCTTGAAGGAGAACACGCTCTGGACCGGATGGCACGAGTAGGCAATAAAAATTCGGCATACGTCGCGACGCGTTACTGCTTCTCTGTAAGGCCTACATGCGACCCATACTTGAGTTTGGTTGTGTCCTACTGTTTTCTGCTGCCGCAAACTTCAAGCTGCAACCCTTAGTCTTACAGGGAAGGCGTGATCTACGTCTCTCCCATGGTCTCCCAAAATAAGTTTCAAACGTTGTGCTTTACCTGGAATCCCGTATTCTTCCTCTCATTTCCCGCTTCCCGCTTCTCATGGTGCGAATTCTTCTCAGGTCATTTGAGCCGGCCTCCGGTGTTAATACTTCCGTTTCGTTTCTAAACCGCTCCTGTTTATCTCCAATCATTGGTACGGCATCAGTTTTCGCAAGTAAAGTTCACGCAGAAAGTCGATCTGGGCTCCTTGTAACGGGTTGGCGACACGCAGCTTGACGTGGACTTCTGTTACGACCATATTTCCCCCTCCGATGCGAAACGTACGCCCGATAATCTCCTAAAGGTCTTCTTGCTGATCACCTTGAGAACCTTGATCACCCCATCACATTGCTCTCTCTGCTTATGCTTCCGGGAGCTGTAAGAAGGCAGTGATTGGGACATATTAACAGGATCTGGCTTGCTGCTATTCCGTCCGTATCCCTGATTGTATTCCTGTCTTATTTGGTTCTTGGTTTGGTTCTTCATAAAATTCTCAAGTTCGTATCGCAGGTCATCATCCTCACAGATTGCCTCCCAGCCTATTTCTCTAATCTTCAGGAGAACGTCTTTCGAACCGTTCCCTTAGGTTTTTTGTTCCACGCACTGGGAGGGAAGTCCGTTTTGTCTGGGTACCTGGCCACTCCGGTGTCTATTCAAACGAGGTGGCTGATTTCTTTGTAACGTCGGCTCGCAGTGCCCATGGAATATACCCCGTCCCTCACTTCATTCTGTTAGAGATTTCCCATTTCCAACTTAGCCATTTTCTCAGCCATGGTTCCGTAATCCCTTGCTCAATAACCGGATTTTCAGCACTTGGAATTTCCGGTCATGTAAATCAAGGCTGTGTGAAGTGTCAATGGCGCTTTTTGCGGTGCAGAATCCCCTGCGTAAATTTGTATTCATGCAGATGTAGTTCACGACGGCAAATCTTTGGTAGTCGTGCGGGGAAATTGAATCAATAGAACATTTTCTCTTCTCTTTCTGACTGTTCGCACTTAAGAGCGAGGCTTTTCCTGAGATTCCTCTCCCGAGTTTAGGCCTCCCTCGGTCATTCCCTGTTCTTTCGTTCGGTGCGAGCTCCAAAGGATTCGCGTTAACAAGAACGGGTTGACGGAATAGTCGGTTCTTCATGGTGGATATACAGCGCGAAGCACACAAGACTAGGGACAGAAACAGCGCCCGTATGCGTCTTTCACTGTTCTTATCTCTTGTCTTGTGACTCGTGCTGTATATTCACCGTTCGCGTTAAGTAGGGTTCGTGGATACCTTCACGACCGCATTAAATCAACTGGAAGGTTCCCTTGTTTACTCTGTTCAAAATTCGTCCGCGTGTCTAAAAATTCTGTAACTTTTTTCCTCGTCCTTCAAAATAGTTTAATTTTTATTTTTCTACGAGTATTCTTTTCTATTTTTCTCTAAATTCACTATTCTAAATTTACGTTTCATGCCTCTCTTTTCCTCGCAATTGTATATGCGATTTCCCTTGGCCTCCGCCCCCAAACTCCGGCACATCGCCCCGTATGCGCATGTGCCACGTCTACAAAGGTCAACAACAACAATGTTCAGTCATAAAATCGAGCAGCAGGTGCTCTCTGTGGGTCTCATGCGTTCTCAGTCCTCGAACCAAGGACCGCTGATCATAAAAACATCCTCAATCGGCATAAACATCACACTTTTCCCTCGTGCTATCCGCTACACTGCCCGTTGAGCATCCGTCAGCTTTCCTTTGTGCAATTATGCGTGAGAGGGCATATTAGCACTCTCAGGCGCAGCCGGCGGATTGGTATTCCGCTTACGATACAGCAAAGGCAGCACCGACTGAACTAGGTATAGATGTGGCGCACAGAGTACTACAAGGGTTCTGTGCTCAAAAAGTGCGCGCTCAATTCGCACACATACTGCGCAGAAGAGAAGGAAAAAATTCTTTGCGTGCACGTAAATGCATATCCCGGTGCGACTTTTACTACCGCTTTGTACAGCACAACACGCGATCAGCGTTCATTAAGTGTGTGATGCGGCGCTACAGTTCTCAGATATAAACAAGCTTCTGTATACGCGCGCATACCCCGTATCCCGGAGTAAACACCGCTTCCCGTATATTCGACCCTCCCGACCGTTCTTCCGCAGCTCGCGTGGCGCTCGCTCTCTGCGACGCACTTGTCGGTCATGGACCGCCACTTCGCCCGACCGCTGTCGGTGGTGTCGTACGAGGACGTATTTATTGCCGTGTGGGAACGCGCGCGTCGTCAGAGGCCGTCCGCGGGAGAGCCGAGGCCGCCTTGAGAAATCCCCCACGCGCCGCGACGACCCAGCAGCGAGGAGAGCGGGCGCGCGCCGGATGCGCATCGGGGCGGGTTCACCGACCTCTTTCGGCCAGGGCCAAACTCTTCTGCAGCCGCCGCCTCCGCAACGTTGCGTCTAATGGCGGCCACTCGTTTCTCTCGCTCGCTGGCTCCTACCAGTCAAAGGGAGTCGCGCTCCTCGCTCTAACCGGCGCGGGACGAACCGCTCTTCGCTTTCGCCCTCAGCACCCCCCCCCCCCCCTCCCTGCCGCTTTTCCTGTCTTGGTTCTCCCCATTTTGTCTTTTATCTTTTTCGCCCCCCTTCCTCCGCATTCTCTTTCCGCCAAGTATTGTCTTGTTGACCCGTGTGAAATGATTTTCCCGACCCCTCTTGGTGTAGCGATCCTTCTTCCATTGTTGTGCAGCCGCCCCGAACTTTCTCTGTTTCAATTCGTGCCTCTGCCGCCGCCGCCAAGCTGCTTCACTCCTCGCGAACCTCGAAGAACGGCTCTGCCCTCCTCGTTATCAACGCACTCTTTCTCTTGCTGCTTGTGCGATTCTACACTTGTGGTTTCGCGCTCACCAAAGCAAAGACGATATTTTAAATTTGCGCGTCTTACGATCCTGCCTTCTTTGGCTTGCGAACGTAGGCGCGAAAATTTTGAATGAAAGAAAAAACAATGTTTTATGTGCATTAATTAAGAAATAGCAACTAAAAGTGCGGGGACTAAAAGTGATACATTTTTGTAACCGAAAAAGTTAGGTGATTTACATTGGTTAAATATGTCGAACTTAGTCAGGAAGCTAAATACACATGGGCTACGAATGGCGCAGCAGTGGAGGGCTCCGGATTAATTTGGACCCTGATGAGGTGTTCTAGCGATAACCGAAATTTGTCTGCGCACGGGTGCTCGAAGAAGCAGCAAAATCGCAACGATTTAGCTCATAAACGTTCATAGTTAAATCAGCAGACAAACGAACGCAATTTGAGCTGCTGAGACGCAACGTGTAGTTCGATTACTTATATTTCGTAGCTCCCTGCACATTGCCTATATATCTTCAGCATTTTAACATTTCGAGGAAAAAGGTCCACTGCGCCGTTTCCACATGCCATAATCTCGGAGTGGACTCCGAGTCCGACACCCATTTGCCCTCCACTGCTCCGCACACAAGAGTGAGAAGCAATATTGTCCACTCGCGTGCTTACACGGGATGATTATGGCTTGATTTCTAACGGACCGGCAGATGGGAGAGGGGAATGTATGGTGAATTTCAATTCCCGTGCCAATCTACTTCTTGCTTTTATCATTGTTGGTGACCGTTTGTAGCGCTCCTTTGCTTTTCTCGATTTCATTTCCCCAGTTTCATTTCTGCACGATATTACACACATAGAAAAAACACACATCCTAGGTTTAAAACACCTCTCATGTCGCGGGAAAACCCGCGGCGTGAGGGTAAATGGAAGACATTTAGCTGCCGCTTTCTTGCATACAACTCGTCCAATGCAGGTTGAACCAATCAAGAATGATGCTAGTGATAACTTCCGCCTTTGCAGCGCATAGCTGACAGTTAATACTTCGCTTACAGAACTGTTGTAGCATACATCACCACAACACAAGTGCACAGTGTCTTACCAAGACACATTAAAACCCAGCGGTAGTGGCACTGCATGCTTTTAACGCGCCGTCTTGCAGCCGGTCCCTGTCCACGATCCGTGTTGTTACCATGCAGAACTTAGCGCATGTGCCGTAAATATGGACAAAGCGCGCAGACGTGCCGTACCAGCGGCGTTAATAGACGTTTTTAGCACACATGAGACGTACTACCGGAGACGTATACAGGTATACCGGACGCCGGCTCCGCACGCGCAGTGGCTCCTCCTCACACCAACAATGCCACTGCGCATGCGTAATAGGGGTCCGGTAAACCGGTATACGCCTCCCGTAGTACGTCTATACGGTATGCTAAAAACGTTTAATGAAAGGAACACAAAGTAAACAACAAAATCTGACAGAGAAATACGGCCCCGAGTAAGCAGATACTTCCACATCTAGCTTCAGTAAAAAGTGTTCATGACAGCTGAACTCCTATCACCATACGGTTAACGCACAAACGTGTCGCAGGACTCGTAACCGCGTGCAGGCAATGAACGGATATATCTATGAAGCACTCGGCAAACAAGTTATTTCGCTGAGTATGCTAAACGCTTTAAAATTTCAATGACGCTTATTACAAAAAGGATATGAGAGATGTGTAGCCGATGCACGATGAATTCTTGTGGAGCGAGTGGGTGCGTGTGCTAAGCTAGGCTTGGAGAAGCCATTACAATAACAGCCTTTGCGCGTCGCAGCCTGTAGCAGCGCTCCTACACATCACCATCACAGAACGGTGAAGCGAGAAAGAAAATAAGGGCCTTTGGAACTGGTGCTGGCTTCTCGAAAAATAAGTAGCTTTGGCTCCTGTAGAAAGGATCCTGTCGTTCTCTTCAACGAAAACTCCTCCTTGGTTGTTTGTTCGTAGAAGACAACCGTATCCTCCTCAATCCTCAAGTGCCGCTCTGCCAGAAAGGCGCTGTATCCGTCGCCAATACGGTCCTGGTTAGATGCATTTATTTCCTGACACTGTCTTCGTTATATATGTAATGACGCTTTTTGGTATCTTGCTGCTGTCGCTGTAGAACGTCTTTATAACCAATTCAGATCTGACTCATGGTGTCTTCCTCCTGCATGGATGACCGACTTCTAGAAGTTAGGCTTTATATCTGCTCAGCAACAAGCCGTTAAATGAGGACGGCGTGACATCTTTCTGTTCTTGTTCGCCCTCAACATCCGCAGCGAGCACTTTTCTGCCCTATTCTGGCCGCAGCCAGCGCGGGACTGGCGAGGGAGCGGCGGGGCCGAGCGCAGGCGTTGCGCGGAAGCCGGCTGCCTCGTCACGCCGGCGCCGAAAAGCCGACACTCGTTCTGTTGCGAGAAAACTGGAGAGGAGCGTGGAATTATCAAGCGGCAACACTCGGGGCTCTCGAGAGACGAGGGCCAAGAAATAAAACAAGCGCAAAGGGCGGCGCAACGGGGAGGAAGAGGCGGCCGAAGAGAAAGCGTCCGACTCGCTATAATGCAACTACGAAAACCATTACGCGCCGCGTTGGCTTGTCTGCGAGCCGTGATGGATGGCGGTCCGCTACCGCGCCAACCGCCGCCGCGCCGCGCGGCCCGTTGGCGGCCGCCGAGGAGAGGGACGCATCTTCTCGCCACGGCACACTGTAATTATTTGCGATAAAGATTGGTCCCCAAAACAAGAAAGTGAACCCCATCGACGGCGACAGGGCGGGGGGGAAGAGAGGGGCGGCCGATTTTGGGCTAATGTTTCCTATCATTTATTAATCTTCCAACTGGAAGGCGCAGCATGCGCCGCGTAATAAAAACAAAGAAACGAAATAATGAAAAAACGTAGATATGGGAGGAAAGGACGTCGCACTCTTTATGCCACGCCCTGCCCCGAGACGCTATATATACGGTACATACACGCACGCCTGTCAAAAGCTGGAGAGCAGTGCGCGCTTTCATCGGTGGCGCTTTGCGGATAATGATACTTCAAGCACCGTTCAATATGCCGACAGCCATTACACTTGGTTTCTTGCCTTTTGCGTTTTTTTCTGGGGTCAACTCGGTTTGCGACGTGGGTCGCGTATTGATTGCTAAAAGTCTGTCGGGCTTTACAAGAACGCACGCGCGGCGACGTCTCTCTCTGTCGACAAGTCCACGCCGAGCGTTCTTCGGCAACGAAGAGTGTTGAATTTTGCTGATTGTCTATGGCGGTGTTATTAGGTGTCATACGCATACACAACGACGCTGCTGCACAGACAGTATGCACCTCCTGCTGGCTAGCTGGTACTCGCAAGGCATGGTGCGGAAACAACACATTTAACAAAGAAAAAGGCTCTCTAAGTCGCCGAAATAACGATTCATCGGCGCTGTCAAACAGCGAGACAAAAAAGTTAGCACCAGACTATTATTAGGAACGCCAGGCTGTAATCACCTGTTAACGAGAGACAGGCCCAGGCTGCGGTGTCCCTGCAGCAGAACGCATGCATATGTCGCTGCGCATACCACCTGCCTGCCGCTTCTGCAACTCGTTTACGAGGAAAGAGAAGAATGAACAAAGAAAAGCCACCTTAGCAGGGCAAGGCATGCCAACTCTAGCGAAGTAATCTCGAAGCACGTGGAGCATTTGAGTATTCCGAAACGCAAGCACATTTAGAATGTCTCTCTTTCTGAGCTCTTTAGATAAGAAAAATAAAGACGCGATGAATAGCTAGTTCGAAAGAAGTTCAGCGAGGGTGACGCAGAAAAGTTGAGAAGGGGGGGGGGGGGGGGTACACGCACACTTTTTGCGCACCCATCCTTCTCTTTACCGTGGGTCTGCACGCCTATCGGCATTGACATAAAAGCTGCACGGCAATGGGCAGAGCATGTAGATGTCTTGCCCTGCTCAGAATGCGCGGAACGCCGTCTGCCGCAGAGGGACTCCGAGCCCGGCGATAAGGGGCTGCCTGCAGGCGAGCCGCGCGCTCTCTGGACCAAGACGAGACATGCTTGAAATGTGGGATCGCCGCCGGTTTCCAGTATGGGCGGCTCCCCAGCCTTGGCTGTGCGGTTTGAAAAACCCGGCCGCATTAGGCAGAATCATGAGTTCCCATGCACGGGGCGATGTGTCCCCCGCCGCGCTCGCTCCGTGCTCAAGTGTCGGCGACGGTATACTGGCCATTTGCGACGGGAAGTTGAACACGCACGTACACACACTCATATATCCCTCCCCCCCCCCCTTATTTTTCTCACTGCGGAACAACATCGAGAGAATGGAAGGTGAGAATCGACCAAAAGACAGAGAAGCGAACATTTCAACGAACTCCTTTCGCGAGACAAATAATTCCAAAAGTTACTGCAGTACGTATACAGTCGTGCAGGTTTGTGCCCCAGCCACTCGTCGGTGTTGGAGTTCAATAAAATACGTCGCAGGTAGAAGCCAGAAGTATATCTTGCTTCTTGCGCGGCCTTGGCAAGTACCTCCCCTTTTTTTTTTCAATTTTCAATGAGAAGAAGGAAAGAAAAAGGCCGTGCACAGGACATTGAGCTGCAGTTCTGCGGCCTTCGCGGAGTCCGAACAGACATCGCAACGGGTCACCCTGAAAATTACAGGTATGCAGTCTGTCGTCTCTCTGCTCCATTATAAATGTCTGACGAGCCGCATTCATCCCTGCAGCTTGATTTGTACGCGAGTGACTTGTGTCTTAACGCATTCGAATCAGGCAACCATAAGAATATACTGTATTCGACCCACGTTCAGCTACTCGAGTCCTTGCAGTGAGCGTACTTGCGCGCTCTCTGCACGGAGCTTCCATACACCAAGAAGGCGGGAAACAGAGAGGAAGGGAGAGGCCTAGAAGGCAGAGAGACTGGTCCTATAGTGGGGACGTCGCTGCGGCCTGCTCCCGTGCGCCGCACCCCCAAGGAACTGGCGCTGAAAAACGCGCCTCGTATTATACACGCCTCGCATATAAGCGCAACCCGCATTATACACAAATGCGCGAGCGACATGCCTTATACATACGCACAAGGCCCACATCCCCGACACGCAGCCTGGCGCAAATGAGCACACTGTAATCCTCACAGTCCATCAGGGAGCGGCACTGTGCAACCCGCGCGAGCTACAGTTTAACGCCAGCACGGAGTTGCGCGCGGTGCCACGGGCATCTATCTGCAGCGCCCGTTATAGGCGCTAGCAGGAACCCGGAGAGCCTCTTTATCTGCACAATAGCCCGCGTGTGGAAGGAGTCCTGGAAAAAGGGCGCGGCACCCATGGGCTGCGGCGCTGCCCGATTGGGCCACCCCTTATTCCCCGCTGCGGCTACTCGGAAAACTCCGGCGGCGCCGCGGACTCGAGACATCTGCGCGGGGGGTGCCCTCGTGCGGAATGCGTCTGCCTGCAGCATGTGCGGCCGCACGCAGCCGCTCTGGGCCAGAGTTGTACGTAACGCGTCACAAGTAATTGATCACCTGTAATCAATTACATTTTCTTGCAATTTTGTAATTAATCGTTTACTTTTTTCAAAGTGTAACGTTCCGAATAACTCAATTGCTTTTTTTCTGCCATTGATTGCTGGCGATCAGTTACTTTCTTCGAAAACAAAGTTGCAACCCACGGTACAGCTTTGAGAACGTTAACCTGGCGCAAACACTGGCGCTAGTGGAAATGTTTCCTCCGTGACAGAGTGACAACGGATCGGCTGCGGAGGTGCATCGCGCGCGATCATGTCCGGACCACAGCCGCGTCACCGCCGTTTTTTACAGCAGTTCTCGTTACGAGAAATATGAGGTGACCTCTCTGCAGGGACATACGTTTTATCAGATGGCGCTCCAACTTAATTGCCTCCCACAGTGACTGGACTTCCCACTAAAGTCACCCCCAACTCGGAGGCTTCCACGCAACGCAAGGAGCAACAACGAAGCGCGGGGCTACACAGAATTAAGACTCGGGCACTGGCGTCGATGCGCAGCGCAAGTGTATGCGAGCTGATGCGCGAACTTTTCATGCGTTATGTAATGCCGCCCTTCCCTCAGCGCATGCAATGCGAGAGTGTTCAGTGTAGCTGCTGATCCCTTCCAAGAGCAAATGGGGAAAACATAATCGACGGCAACTTCGAAAACAACTCCTCTTGAAATTTAACAGCGTGTAACAAAATATCGAGCAAGCAGCAGTTGTTGATTGCAAATTTGTGCAACTTCGAAAACAACTCCTCTTGAAATTTAACAGCGTGTAACAAAATATCGAGCAAGCAGCAGTTGTTGATTGCAAATTTGTGCTATGGCAATAAAAGTGGCAAGGGATGTAACGCAATAGCAATCCATTACTTTTCTGTAATTGTTCAGTTATTTCTCTGGGGCTCAAAAGAGCTTGCTCTTGGGCCAGTTTGTGCATCTTGAAGAAAAAAAATGGGGGGGGGGGGGGGGGGGCGGTACCAGCGGATACAAAGACGCGTACACAAGAAAAGAGACCCGCCACGTATTTTTCTCTGGGGCTGTAATTGACCACTGTAATCAGCTACATTTCAGGCGGAGTAATCGCAATCATTTTCTGCAGCGTGTGCAAGACTGCTCTGGGCTGACCGGTGACCGGCAGTGTCTGCGTAAAGGTCAGTAAGTGGCCTCTGTACACTGATTCGTGCAAAACCACTCTGCAACGCGAGCATTAGCGATAGCTGTTTGCGGTAGTGAATATAACATTGTTTGTTAATTATTATTTATATTTTCTCAATTAGAGTGCGATTGAAGTTATTATGCTGTCGCTCGTGATGTCGCTGTGTTCGGACCGCTCAGCGTGGCGAGTTGCAAGAACGTGTTGCGGTGACGTCATGTGTGACGTTAACATGCTGTCACTGGCGGCGGCAATCTGTTTGGAACACTGAGCATGGCTCGTTGCTGTGACGCCATGCGTTACGTCACTGCATGCGAACCAACAGGCGTGGCATGATTTTATGCCAACGCCAGCGTCGCAAAACCAGGAAACGTGCCCTTAACAGATGTCGCTTTAAAACTGCAGTGAACGAATGGAACGTGAAACTGGCACGAACGAAACGAGACACAAAAACAAGAGCATGAAACACAACTACCGACTCTTCTAGTACATTCCAGGGGTCGTATTTCGTGACGATTCTTTTCTCTGTGCATTCTGGTGTCTCCTTGCTATTGACGAGAGCCGCCTTTGACAGCGAATGACGTTGCCTGCCTATTACCAGACTTGGCACCTACCAATTATAAAGCGGGGACGGGAAGCAAAAAAAAAAAGAATTGCGGCAAAAATCGCTTTCCGATATTGATAATGTTTATAATAATGACAACAATAAGGTACGGACAAGAAACATGAGTGGTTGCGAGGTTGAATGGGATCGAACATTTTGCAGAATCCTTTCGCGCGGTTCGGCAGTTGGCCGGATTGTTGCAACTGCACGGACTGTAGCCATTGATTGACAATTTACGGCTTAGTGGCCATGGCGTTCGGCCGCTGATCCGAAGGTCGTGTGATTTAATACCGGCCACAGGTGTTCTAAGTAGTCTAAATTAATCCAGGGCCTTTCACTGCGGCGGCTATCATGGCCCATGTGCAGCCTCGGGACATTAACCCCCCCCCCCCCCCCCCCCCTTCATCCGTACCGTACCGTACCAACGTACGCCTTTGCAATGCGTACACGAAAATCGTCTCAGGGGACGCCTTTGGATAAATGCTGAGGCCGACTGGAAATGCGCGGAAAGATGGCAGCGCCACAGCGCTTTCCGCAGCAAAGGCACCTCGAGTTCAACCCGTCCGGCGGCGAAAGCAATGTGTGCAAGGCAATTTGCCTCTGTTGCAGAAGAATGGTGAGTTGGGCGAGTTGGATGTATTTCATTCTGGCGGTAAAATTCAGCGCGAACGGACGAAGGACACAGAAAAGTTTTATCCCCTTTTCTGTGTCCTTCGTCCGTTCGCGCTGAATTTTACCGCCAAAATAATTTGCCTCTCTCCGCCTTCCCCCTCTCTACCGTCCCACTCTCCCCCGCTCCTCTCCACTTGTAGGGGAGAGGAGAAAGATGCCGGACTAAAAATGATTCGGCAAGAATGAAATTGGCTGAGAAGTGACTCGGACAACAGCAGGCCCACATGCAAGATAAAAAACCTGCTGAAGAACTATCTGTGCAAAATGAAGCTTGCGGGAACTGTTCCTTCACGCATAGCTCGCGCCGGAGAGAGCAACATGTGACGCGCAGTCCCCTATACCGGTGGCTGTGATTTATAAACGGCCACCTGCCAGTGCAGTGGCGCATCGCTTAACCGCGATCTAACAATGTGACATAGTTTTGCGTAGTTACGTAGTCGGAACTGGAATAGATTGGCGAGTGAAAGAAGCATGCTATCGCATTTTCTTCGCATCAGTACAATTGATCATCCGTAATTTTTTCTTTACAGCCTCAATTGAGTCCCGCGGACTACAGTAAAAAATTTGCGGCAATAAATTTAGTTGCCATTTACTTTTTTTTAAAGAATAGTTCAGTTAAATGTGTAAATTGCAGTATACGCGTTCTGTTTTTGTTTGTTTGTTTGCTTGCTTGCTTGCTTGTTTGTTTGTTTGTTTGTTTGTTTGTTTGTTTGTTTGTCTGTTTGTCTTTGCAGCACAGCAGTGTTGTATGAAATATTGTGTTTACGTTTGTTCTGTATGTATTCAATGAAATGGTCAAAGTTAGACTAGAAATATGTCCTTTTTTTTCTTTTGCTTAATATGGTTGTAAACATGTTGGCCTGTATGTGGTATGTTATGGTAGGCGAGTAAGTTTGTCTTGCTGTTGTCTGTGAGATGCAGCACACATGTTGAAATGTGCACGAGTTTCTGTATTTGTATACCCTGTGCGTATTTACCCTGTGTGCAAGAATTCTGTAGTTGTGCACCTTCTGTGTATTTAATTTCCGCACTGCCGAGAAAACAGGGGCAAGAACCTCGTAAAGCTACTCGTAGGAGCTTTTTTGTTCTTGTCCTAGCATTTTTGTCATACGCGGAAGTATTCCGAATATTTATTTATTTATTGATGGATTGATATTATAATTAACGTCGGCGCCCATCACGTCCGCAGCCTTCAGCTTGAGCACAAAGATTTTCTGGGCCCACACAAGGCCTGGAATTTCCAGGTATACGCTTGAAAAAAAAAAAAAAGATAATGAAGCATACTTCATCCACACCCAAAAATTCCCGGCAAAAGCAGTTTTGAACGGAAAAAAGTTTATGTTGGACATGCAGTAGATTAAGAATTGCCTTAAAAGAATGCATGGGTTTCGGTGGGACTGCTCGCTAGAAAAGGAATAATGCCTCACATGAATACAGGAGCTACAAAGGAGCTGCCATTCTGTTAACTCATCATCACCATCAACCCTGTTCCGTTCACTGCAAGGGCCTCTCCCACTGACCTCCAATCAACCCTGACTGAGCCCGTCACGCGCCAGCTGCGGCCACCCTATCCCCGCAAACTCCCTGATCTGATCTGCGCAACTGACTCTCTGGCGATCGACCCTTAATGTATTTACCCCCTCTTTGAATCTACGACGTTGCCCTGAAGGACGACAGGTTTTCTCCTCCTCTGTGCTTCATGCCAACGATGAGTACTTCAAGATTCCGGCACTCTCGAGGTCGTGAAACACTGCGCGCAAAGGGGGCAAGTCTTTCTAGCACAATGTCCCCGCCGTCCCTCAATAAATCTGCAGTTACCTAAACCTCAGCAGCTGATTTCCTCCGTCGCATTGCATGTAAGGCTTTCTTTACTTCCTCTTTCGTTACCGGCGGGATGTCCAATTGATCCACACCACTGACTTCCTCATTGTTATCCTGATTATTTTGGCTACGGTCGGCTACATAAGAAGGGGGATTTCTACTAAAGTAATCGCTAATCGAATCAGATCAACCCTAAACTCCGATCAACCAAAGGAACATGCTAGTTCCGGAAAGTCTAGGCTGATTTCCGGAAAGGATACAACCTTCATAGATTACGGGAAAGAATTTCATTTGATCGAAACCTTAGCAGTAATGCCGGTATTGTGCAACCATGGAGAGACGTATGTAAAGGTTCTGGTAAACATCTGCAGCAGTTGCACCGCGACCGTCGTCCCTCGCAGGGAAAGTGATAAAATACCAAGCCTGGTGGGCTTCGTGCAAGCAGCCACGATCACTCCGGTACTGCACCGCGTATTTACTGGAGGTATTTCGAGAACTAGATTGCGAAAAGGCGGGGATGCAAGCTAATGAAGAATACCTGAGTAATCTATTATTCGCTGATGACATCACCTTGCTAAGTAAGTCAGGGGACGGATTGCAAACCATAATCGATTATCCAGAGAGACAAAGCAGAACGGTGGGCCTAAAAATAATATGCAGAACACTGAAATAATGTTCAACAATCTCGGAAGGGAACAGCAGTTCCTGATTGGTAGCGAGATGTTGGAAGTGATAAGGGAATACGTGTACTTAGATCAGGTAGTGACGGCAAATCTGGACCACGAGAGTGAAATAATTTGGATGATAAGAATTGGGTGGAGTGCGTTTGGCAGGTTCTTTCAGATCATGAATGACAGCTTACCAATATCCCTCAAGAGGAAAGTGTATAACAGCAGTATCTTACCTATACTCACCTAAGGGTAAGACACGTAGAGGCGAACGAAGAGGGTTCAACTTAAATTGAGGACAATGCAGCGAGCTATGGAGAGGAAAATGATACGTGTAACGTTAAGAAGCAGGAAGAGAGAAGAGTAGATCAGGGGATAAACGCGCGTTGATGGCATCTTAGTTGATGGCATCAAGAAGAAGAAATGGGTATGGACAAGGCGTGTAATGCAAAGGCAAGATAATCGATGGTCGTTGAGCCAAACGGAATAGATTCCAAGCAAAGGCAAGCCTATCAGGGGCGTCAGAACTTAAATGGGCGGGTGAGATTAGGAAGTTTGTGGGGATAGGATGGCCACAGCTGCCACAAGACAGGGTTAATTGGAGAAATGTGGGAGAGGCCTTTGTCGTGCAGTGGACTTAGCCGGGCTGATGATGATGCGTATGATGTGAGCACTTGCAGGATATAAATATAATGTACTTCCTTCTTGAGAGAGATTGATAAGCTGGAATTCATTCACTAAGAGAGCCGGCCAAATGCAGTCTACGTCAGTCTGTTCTCATGGCCCGGACCTGCCGTCATGGCCCGGACCTGCCGTCTCTATACTAGCCTTAGATGTATTCCCTCACCGCTTCCTCGCGGCCTGTCGCAAAATGTTTCTCCTTTCCCAGACTGATGAACACGGCTTTTCTTGATATTCATTTTATACCCTCGTTCGGCTTTGTGTCCTCTATTACGTGCCGCAGTTTCTCCCCTGGGTGACTCAGCAGCTAATCTAAGGGGGAGTAGGATGAAGAAAGCTTTATTGGAGGCCAGCACTAAAGCCCACTTGCTCCGCTGAGGCCCGTTGGACACTGCCGAGACAAAAGGAAGCCAAGCACTCCAAGGAGAAAGGGGGGGGGGGGAGGGTAAGGGAAATTAAGGGCGGTATTGGTAGCGTTGCATGAGAGTAGGGCGCGTTCTGTATCTACCCAGATCTCCAGGCAGTTGGGATGGTGAGGTGTACCACGAAATTGAAGCACATTAGCGAGGTGAAGAGTGTAGAACCCTCTAAATACCTCTTGTAAACACGCGGTGAACAGCAGTGAAGCGATTGTGTCACCTAGCCTGACACTCTTCCTGAGTAGGATTTCATCGTTTTCCTTCTGGGGGAGTATAATACGGTCGCTGTGCAACAACTATTTTCCAGCACCTTTACACATGCCTCTTCCACACCCTGATCACGAAACTCCTGCATGACCGTTGATATTTCCACCGCAATAAGTACCTTTCTTTTTATCTATGAAAGCTACATGCCCGGTCTAGTTATATTTTGCGCATTTCCCTGTGACTGGTGTGAATACGATTTATTGACTTATTGCAGAGTTGCGTGCTGCAGAGAGTGCTGGAGAAAGCTATATTAAAGTGAACATGTCATTCTTCCATGGTCGCTCAGCTCTCTTTTCTAATAACTGCAGGCCTTTCGACGAACCTATTGCAGACTACGGCGTATCTAACCGATGTAAGCGCCGAGTTAGAAGCCGGCAATTGAACGGGCTACAGAAGATAGGTAATAGTGCGCATGCGTCCGACACTGCGTCATCGTTATCCGACGCCGATCACCCGCGCATTAGCACGTTATACTTCCTTTCCTGTCATGAATTGTCCGAAATTACTGCAGCAGCTTATGAACATAGCCATTAATAAACGCGCGCTGGTGCATTGGTTGTGCTGTACTCTCCCAGTTTTTACAGCGATAGCCGTTGTTGTTACTGATCCTTTACTTTCTTCCCTTTCAGGGGCTACCCCAAAGTTGGACCTCCAGTCCGGAGCCCTGAATTAAAGGACTATACACCCCAAATTTTTGCTTGCATGTTTTATTCTATTCTTTCAAATGAGGCGTTAGGCATTAACATAAATGGATCAGACAGTGATATTCGCCTTCGACCACTAAATAATTGATAATTGAATTTTTTCTTGAGGCTGTTTTCGTTTCGGTTTC
Organism: Amblyomma americanum; assembly: GCA_030143305.2. Classification (NCBI taxonomy): domain Eukaryota; kingdom Metazoa; phylum Arthropoda; class Arachnida; order Ixodida; family Ixodidae; genus Amblyomma; species Amblyomma americanum. Next base: position 70,760 of record JARKHS020009742.1, read on the forward strand.
CCCACCCGAACGATGGCTGTGACGTGTAGTTGGGGTTTAGGTAACATGAGGCATGAAAAAAAAAAGAGCAATATAACTGCCCGTATGTCGTTTGTTGTCATTTCAGCTCTTGAAGCAGGCTGGTTTAAGTAAGTGTTGCAGAGAATTAACACTACGGATCACCGTTTATATTGTAGTTTTTTCGTGCCAAACGTGACCTTAAGGTCAACTACACGGCACAGGCTTCGTTCGGTTGATGAAACCGAAACAGCATGAGGGAAGGAATTCAATGATAAATTATTTTGTGGTCGCAGGCGAATACCACGTGGTTATCCATGTATTCTAATGTCTAACGCATCATTCGAAAGAAGAAAACACGCAACTAAAAAATGGCTGGCGGTTTAGCAATGTTAAGAACGAAATATTATGCTAAAGCGCAGTTTTTCGCAAGCGGACACCGCCGCCACGTGCCTGAAAGCGCGATTGAGGTGTCCACTGACCCAGGGAGCCAGTTATGCGCGTCTTCAACTTTTTCATCGTCAATGCCAGTTTACCCAATGTACGCCGACAGCCTATGCTCCAGTGCCGCGTTTCTGCCACAGCGTTGCCCACGCCAACGCATGCAGCGCACATCTCTCTGTCACTGCCGCCACATAGCTCAAAGCGCGAACATTAGTTCGAAAGTATAGTATTGGCGCAGCGCTATAGAGTGTGTTGCAATTTAACTAGAGGCGTGTTCGGCTGCGGCGATATAGTGCCCTCTCGCAGTGACCAGCGAAGCTGATCTGTTCGTGACGCCGCGGGTTCGAATCCCAGTCGGGGATATTTATTCGATTTATTATTGTTTATTTATTTCACTTGGTACAAACCCACAAACACTGCAAGATATTGCTCGGGGTCTAATTACCCATCGGAATAGTGATTCCGCACTAAAATTAGGTGCCTGTAGTCCTTCAACTGTGTCCATTAGCCGACAAGACTTGGTGGATGTGGACCACCATGGCACCACGGCACCGCTTCCCCCGGTGGAGGGAGCCAGCCACGGAAGGAAATGAGAGCAGCTTGAGGTGCTGCGCATGGAGAGGGATGACTGGGACATTTCCAAAGAATGTGAGATGTGTTCGCGGGATGCCAGAGGAGTGGGAGCATCGCGCAGAAAGCCTGTAGGTCTGGGCTTGTCGGACGAGACAAGCGCCCGCTCGGAAGCTTATTATAGATGGGTGACAGACGGGAAGGCCAGCTGCTTCTGGCTGACGACCTCTCGAATTGTTGGAGAAGACAGGCCTGTCGCGCTCGGGTTGGTCGGGTGAAAGGGGTTGGCCACGCAGTCCTTTAGTCTCCCGGTGGAGACGCAGTGCGAACAATGCGTGTTGTACAAGCAGAAATCGGCGCGGCCGCGAAGGCTCGTGAAAACACTCCTGGACGATCGCTTACAAACCAACGCGATAGCGCCGGAGTTCCACCGGTGCAGTCGCAGCGTGTGCGAAGTCGTAACATCGAGTGAGCGACCGTTCTTTCCGTTATGCCATCCGACTAACCCTATGCACCTCATACTGGTCGAGAAGCCAGGCATGGGTAGTCGGTAAATGTTAGTGAGACGTGCGGTGGCTTCACGTCATCCGAAGCCGTGTGCTTCTATGACGTCAGCATCACGTGTCGCATGGCTCGCGAGCGCGCCGTTACTCAGTGGTATAGAAGATGGGTCGCCTGAAGGAGTACTCGAAACAAGAACATCGCGAACGTCGCCGCAACCGCGAGTGCATGCAACTATCGATGCGTGAAGATCCGGAGCTTCACGCCCGCGAAGAGGAGAGAAAGCGTGAACGGCGAGAGTGTCCTGACCAGGAAGTATGGTGCATTAGATTAGCGCGAGTTCGCGATGCACTGACGGCGGATCAGAAACTGCACCCCCGCGGAACCGAAGCAAAAAGCTGCTGCGAATTTCGATGGTACACAGCTGGACGCTCAACCGCCTCATTCATAAAACACCACAGGGAGGCGGGTTAGGTGGGCAGCTAGCAGCTCCTGGAACTGGCAGAATCTTCGATGGTCACTTGGTAATTTTTTTGCACCAAGGAAGAAAACGCTGGTCTGCACTGCAACCCTCTAACGCACAACCTTTTTCCCGTCTGTCGTGCTGTTTCTAAAGATGGACTCACACCAAGTAGCCCCTTTCTACGCTGGTGTTTTTTAAAGAAAGCCTCATTTTTCGACCCTGCCGCACAATCTCTGAAGCGAGCATAAGGAATGCTTAAAGATACACAGGAACGGGTGTATGGGACGCAGTAAAAAAAAAAAGTAAACACTTGCCTCGAAGAGAACGTCGGAACAGTCGTGCATTTATTTCTTGAGCGCTATAGCAATACAACACAGCGCAACTTCTATACAAGGACGATGAAAAGGCCGGACACCACCGCGCTCTTAAAATGTTTTTTTTTTATTTCAGGAAGGAACAGCATATATAGGAAGAATGGGCGGGCATATAGGTCGCATTCACGGGGACAACTGCTAAGTTTGCTACGCAGCACAAGATAACAAGGGCGGCATGAAATGACAGAAGGTACCAATGAAAGAACTTCGCACAAACCAAATGCAATAAAGGAGCCAATGGATGCGTTTAAAAGGCTGAAGAAAACAGATAACAGTATGCGGCAACATTATGAAAACAAGATGCAATAAGGGAGCCAAAATGGGTGTTAAATGGCTAAAAAGTGTGATGAGAATTAAAAGACATATGGTCAAAAGGGCGAATAAAAAAGCTAAAAAGTGATACCGAAAAACCCAAAAACTTTAAAACCTCGATGAAAATTGCATGACCGAACTACTCGTATAACGACGCCAGGCTCAGGAAATATAGCGCGGTCGTGTCCCGTCTTTTCTTCGGCCATGTCTAAAAGCTGCTCTGTGTTGTATTCCTAGCCGACATGAATTATCATCTAGCCCGGTCAGCCACACTCGCTAGATATTTCTATCATTAAGGATCAGTCACAAGTTAATCAACGTCACACTATAGTCGCATACAACTCAAGAACGAAGCGGCGAATGCCCCTCAAAGGAGGACCTCCAGACAATGGCGTCGGCCGGCTCGTCGCGGTTAATCTCCTTGCAGCCTCAAACGGGACACCACGGGGGCTTTCAGGTCCAAGGGGATCAACCACGCTTTCAGTGGATTTCATGACAATCGCTCAACGCAACTGGCTTTGAGCGGCATTCGCCGCTTCTACCTTGAGTTGTATCCGACAATAGTGGCCAGATGCGAAAACAAGCGCTGGAACCTCGTTGTCTTGCGGGGAGTTCCAACGAAGCGGGATCTAATATTCTAGAGAAAAAAAGTTCGCGCTTATATTCCCGACATATTACAGATCATTCGTACAGTCGGATTGTTAGCGCTGCACAGGTGATTGTTTGATTATATAGGTTTTCATAGGCATTAATAGCGGGGAATTGAACAAGCAGCGTTTAATAACGATTTCCTCACTGTTAATTTTTTATGCATTTTGCTAAGGTCTTCAATGCTTTTCCCCCCAATTACAGTACTTTTCACTCCAACAAACATGATAATTTAAGGAATAATTGAAAATGCTACGCGAGTCGCCACGGTGGCTGAGTGGTTATGGAGCTCGGCTGCTGGCCCGAAAGACGCGGGTTCGATACCCACCGCGGCCGTCGAATTTCGATGGAGGGGAAATTCCAGAGGCCCGTGCTCTGTGCGATGTCAGTGCACGTTAAAGAACCCCAGGTGGGCGAAATTTTCCGGAGCCCTACACTACGCGTCGTCCCTCGTAGCCTGAGTTGAGTCCCTTTCGGACGTTGAACCCCCATAAACCAAACCAAAGTGCTACGCGGCCTAACACCATGGCTCAGCTATGCGTTCTGCCTGCATCCTGACCGAGGCCGACCGCTAAAACGTTGTGCTTTGGCAAACATATTTTAATTCGTAACCGTTTAATCTACGGTCTTCGTAGTTCTCTTGTAGTTATGGGTCGTATTATTGTCTTTTTAGTGCAACGCGTGCCTTCTATAGCCATACCAAACATATGACGAGATGTGCACATTTTAGCCTAGATGCGATCTGAAAACTTCCGCTATATGCAGCTATACATGAGCGTATCAGCACCTTGAAAAAGTAACTCACGCTTGCAATTTGAGATTGTCAGTTACTTAGAAGTGTTGCAGGTTATTATGCGGTAGAATAGAAGTCTCACCGGAGCAAAAAGCCGGCGCCATCCGGCGTCGTCCAGAAAAATCCTGATTGGCTGGCAGGTAGTGACGTCAGCAGTAACGTCAACAGAGCGAAGATTTCATTGGCTGGCTGGACGTGGCGTCACCAAAGCAGTTTCGTCTGTGGAAAACCTCCACCTGCGAACCGTGGCACGTGGTGCACGGGCAGAGCTCGGGATTAGCAACCGGGGTCTCACAAGCCCCGACAGCCACTTCCAGCAGAGGCGTCAACGGCTTCCTATGTTACAGCAATGCCAACACGTAATGGAATTAGGTGTCCCTGGGTGTGTGTGTGTGTTTCATAACACAACGTCTTGATTTCTGCCGTGGCTAATAGAGTACTTCTCTATAGCTAAACGACTGCGCTGTTTTTTTTTATGATTGTAGTCAAGGGACTGACGGAATCTCATCTGGTCGGGATGGTACATGATATTAGTAAGTCGCACTGACCAGAAATAATGATGGAATGACGTTTCGGCTCCCGTGTGGGAGCCGAAACGTCATTCCATCATTATGTTGGGTCGGTTGCGACTTACTAATATCATGTTTCTTTTGTGATATTGTGAACCGTTGTTTAGTAGCAGTTACCGGCAGCTATAGAGAAGTAATTTTCTCGTCGTCATTGTAGTACAACGTCTACGCGGTGGGAGCAACGCAGTCTGCGGCTGCAGATGTTCTGCATCGTTAAGCAAAGCTGCAGACGGTGATAAAATCAGACGGTAGCAGGCAAAATAGGGGAAAACAGGTTATAGCAGAAGGCACACAGGACCCCTAGTCATGCCTGTTATCTGCGAGCGTTTCAGAATTCTCTCTACAACAGAAGAGGACCAGGCAGGGTATGCAAGGTGAAATCAAGTCGCAAGACAACAAGGGCTCCGTTCACAAAGGTTAACTGCGCATATAGCCGTAAATATTTGACGCAATAGCATTAGGAGGGCCGTGAAGGCGAAAACTGTCCGTTGTCGTCTGTGTGACGCCTCCGCCTGCCAGGTGGTGTTTAGGGGGATTTGCCCCCCTCCACCTGCCACTTATCAACCGTCCCCCTTTCCACATTTAGGGCAGAAAAGGGAGACGCCGGACGAAGAATCATTCGGCAAAAACGAAAATGACCATGAAGAAAAGACTCAGACAACAGCGGGTCTGCGTGCAGAGCATACAGCGTTCCGAAGAACTGTCTGCGCAAAAATGAAGCTTGCGGGAGCTATTCCTTGCCGCATTGCTCGAGAAGCGCAACCTGTCTCTCACAAGCACCACCGGTGGCTGTGTTTGAAACAGCCACCTGCCAGTACAGTGGTGCATGGCCCAACCGCTGCGCCACCGCGCCGGTAGCGGTATGAGGACTCGCCGCGATCTATGAATGTGACACATTTTGCTTAGTTGCGGGGTCGAAATTCGAAAAGCATCAGGAATGGAATATATTGGGGAGTGAAGTACAATGAACTCAGAATTGCAATAGGGTCAGAACTCGAACTCACTGCCGAGTGAAAGAAGCATGTTATCGCATTTCCTCCGCATCAATCAAATTGATCGCCCTTAAATTTTTCTCATTTTTGTCGCGACCAGTGTTAGTAGACGGTTTTGGTCGCTTCGGAGAACAACCTAAGCGACGCCTGGGAAGCGCATATTGCCGATAGGGCGCATGCCTCGAGTCACTGTGGCCACCGTTTTGTGGTGCATGCAGCACAGCGAAAGGCTGCAGGCATATCTAATCGGCTTATCGCCACACTCCCTGGTTTGCAGTGCTGCAGTGCAGTGAAATGGCACCCCCGGCGTCACGTGAATACCTCTCATAAGTCACGAGCTTCTGTGTTGTTTTCACGCTCAGGAAGAATATTTTAATGACGGTCAGATCAAGGCCGTACAGAAAATAATTCACCGAACACACAGCGCTGCGAAAACATGGCACGTTATTGCTCGCAAACTATTGTATGATTTGCCTGATAAGTAATAGAATCATGAGAATATTTCGCCCTCATCGTAAACAACGGCCGTATGTATTGAACTGTGTACCTTTGCGTAGACAAAAAAAAAATGTTCGCTACGACATGCGATGCACGGTATACTTGCAGTCACGTCATTGGCGCGCTACACAAGTAAATGTTTCATTACTGAAATCACTCCCGTGATAAATTATCACGAGAGTATCATGATTACACTCACGCATAGCCTTAGAGGTCTTTGCTTGTTCGTTCAGTTGCCATTTGCCTAGAAAGAGCTCTTTTGAGTTCAACTCGTCATGTTCGCATGGCAGCCCTGCGGTTTCTGCTGAGGACATACGCCTTGTTGCGCAGTCATACCGTTTTTTTTTCTTATGAAAATATGCTGTAGCACTACTTGTTTTTCTAAATATTCGCTGGTGGTACAGAAGAGTGAAGCCCTATAGCGCGGCAACAACTACACGTCTGTTAGCCCGGCAAATATGTGCACACCCGCAACAGCACGCACGTATGCGTTGTTATTGCCTCTGATGTAACACCAAACACTCCTCGTCCCGTCGCCCCTCACTTTTTTTTTTCCTTCCCCAAGGACTATACGCGTAACATCGGCCGGGAAGACTCCTCCGGTTCCATGGGAACCCGCCCGAACCCTTTGAGGCCAGCGGCGCAGACCTGCATGTACGAAAAGGGCGGTGCTGCGATGGAACGTCAATAGGACAATCACTTGCACGGTTGTCGTTAAAAGAGAGAAGGAGAGAAAGGAGCTCAGCTTCTCTCTCTCTCTCTGCTCCCTTTGTAAGCCGCACTTAAGGGGAAGAAGGGAAAAACTAAATGAAAGAGCGGGGCCGGGGGATGGTGCGAGTGAAAGGCCCTTGCGGGACGAGGAGGAAGAAAGGGTTACCTGCTTCCGAGCCCAGCCGCCCGCTCGGCGCACCTGGTGCAAATTAACGCACAAGGGTAAAAAGAAACCTTGCGCAAGGGAGCAGAGCCGTGCTCCTTCCCCGTTGAGCGCGTCATTGTCACGACTGTTCACCTCCGAGGAGGCCCAGCCGAGGTGCGCATCGGGGAGGTCAACGACACCGGCGCTTTTCCCGCCGGCGCGGAGCTCCCGAGGGAGGCGCCCGTCGCGCAAACCCTTTCTTCCCCGCCGGGGAGAAGCGGACCGAGGGGCTCTGGCGCTACCCGCCAGCAGCGCGTCTCAAGAAGCGTCCGCGCAACAAGGCGACCCTCGACGGAGAACGGAGCGAGGACCGAAAAACCAGTGCGCTGCCTCCGGTGCGTGGATTCTGGCCGACCTCACGCAGGCGTCTTACTTGAGGAAAGGCTGCCGAAGAATATAAACGCTTTTATTTTTTTTTTTTCTGAAGATAAAATTCCAGCGCGTTGCATGAGTTCACTGTTCGAACGGAAACTGGCTGCAGACACGTTCGAGAGGCATTCTAGAAACACGTTAGAGGCCATTGGCTGGTGGGCCACTTTGGCCTCTCCCGAAGACTTCAGCAAGCTGCCTATCCTTCCTTGACAGCGAGACATAGCGCTCGTCCTCAGCTTAATCGCCCTCAAATTGAGCGCGACTCGAGTACGGCGTCCATGGCGTCAGATTAGAAAGTGTGGCGCTGCGCGTCAGAAGTCCACGGGCTGCTGCAAAGTGAAACTATCAACATCTCCGTATCAAGCCGCGCATTCATCTGTCAGCATTATGTGCGCTGACGGAGCTGAACGCATTTTTCCGATGCTGGGGCCTTCGCCATCGTATTAATTGTTAGACTGACTTAGCTGCGTATATGTTTCGAAATTTCCTATTAAGCTTGATTTCTTCGCAGGTTGTTCGGAAATAAGATGTGAGATTTTGTGGAGCGCGGACCGTGTGGAGAGAACTTTTCTCCTCATTAATTTAGTTCAGTAAGAAGGGTGCCTGAAGGGCTTCGCCACGCAGACTGGGAACGGACCAAGTGGGCTGTAGGTAGCTTTGGATAGGACAGTACGCCGTGGCTCGCGGCTGGTGCATGGCCGCGCATTATCTGAGCTGCAGTACACATTCCTCAGTTGCTATAGCGAGAGCGGCGACGCTTTAGATCGTCCGCAAAGCCACCGGAGACAAGAGCCCTAGCGATCGAGGCCATCGCGGCATAAAGCGAGCAAAAAGCCATTGAGTGCAAGAGCGTCGTAGCCGCACAGATACAAGGCCGCAGAGATGTCAGAAGACTCACAACTGGGTGTCGGCGGCCCCTTTTGCCTGCTTTTCTCTCAGGCACGTTTCAGCGTTAGAGGATAACCCGCTTTTCCGAGCAGCTCTGTCCTCCTCCTCCCCGCAGTTTCAAAGTTCCAACGTCTTACAGGCCTTCTCTGCGTTACGTGCGCTATCTCCGCCGACCTCTCAATTACTGCGCGAGAGCGGGCACCGCGCCTGGTTCGGGAGAGGCCCGCTGCTGCAGAAGCGGGCCGTCGGCGCAGCACTGGCCGGCGGCCGCTGCTGGTCCTGCCTCGTCGCTGAGCAGCGACGGGATGCTTACATGCCGGCGTTATCGCGGTGTCGTGGCGACACGAGTGCACCACCGGCGTGCCCGTGCGGCATGTCTGCCCGCGTTTTATTGCGCCTCGAGCGGGACGCGGGCGTGTCGCGCGAGGCCCCCGCCATGGCCGCGCGTTCTTTCTCCCCCAGCAGCAAGCATCTCGCATCCCCGTGGATGCGCGATCGATGGTTGCGCAGCGAGGGTGCACGCCTGCTGCTGCATGCGGAGGCGCGCGGCCGCGCACGCGCGAAGCCCCGCCGCGCACAAACAACAACACCGAGGCGTGCCTCCTCCCTCCTTCCTTCGGCACGCGCCGCCGCCTCTGAGGGGAAAGAAAATGTCCGCAGAAGCACATCGATGGGTCGTGGTGTTGCTGCTGCTGCCGCCGCTGCTGCTGCTGTCGTCGTCTCCGCGGCTGATGCTTCCCTTCTGGGGAGGCGGGAAGGCGGCCATCTTGGCTTCTCTGCATTCCCACCCGCGGGACGCGTCGGCTGGCCGGCGCCACCACGCGCGGCCTCGACCCTGCGTGCAGAGCTTTTCTCCCACAACGTGGTGCAGTCGTGACTGCTCCGACTGCTTTCTTCGAGTACGCCAAGGTTATCGAACTCACGGCGCTCGTTTCTTTCGTCTCCTTTGCCCTTCCTTCCCACCTGACTCGTTGGGGGCACTTCTGCATTCCTCACTGGAGTGGTCCGTCGATAGGCTCGGCTATAGTGCACACGAAGCGCCTTTGCGGGCTTGCGTGCATGGTGCACGTTTCCCGTGCAGATTTCTCTCCCACGCACACCCCGTGTAACGTGTCACGTGGCCGGAGGACTCGCTCGAGCGAAGCCGTGCATAGCGCTTCACTCAAGCATACTCTCTCGCGTCCTGGCCAAGTTTCACCCGAGATTGCGCGTGCATTCCATTAACCTCATGCGACCAGAAAATCCGCGAAATGCACGCCTATAGGCGGGACTGTCTTCGCGTACAGTCGTCCGTCCTTCGCACCGCAGCAAAGAGACTGCTTCGCTCCGCTGCGAGGGCCGCCATGTCCGAGCGTCGCGCGCCTGCTTTTGTGTTCGTCAGATCTGTGGGAATCGAAAACGACGGGAGATCACCTTGATAAACCATTGCAGCCACAGCTGAACGGTTTCTTGCATTGCATGCTTCTGCTTTATTTATATTAATATGTTTTTCCGGCATCTTGAGTAGCTTAAGATGAAACAAGCGTACTTTTTCCGACTATTCGCAGGCCCTGCATCGCGTAATTGCGTAGTATATAGGAGTATGGCAGAGCACTAGCCGTGAAATGAAGCAGCCTTTTTTTTTGGGGGGGGGGGGGGGGGTCGTCGATCTTTGCCCCGATAAGAGTGCGTTTCGTTGGTTGGGAAGGGGTTGGTGCAATCTATATATTGGTGTCAGTCACTACATAAAATAATTTCAACTTAACCTGAAAGAATGGGACCACGCATCTGCAACATATTGATTGAGAGTCTGGTTTACGGCTTATGGGAGTTCAACGTCCCAAAGTGACTCAGGCTATGAGAGACGCCGTAGTGGAGGGCTTCGGAAATTGGGACCACCTGGGGTTCTTTAACGTGCACTGACATCGCACAGTACACGGGCCTCTAGAATTTCGCCTCCATCGAAATTCGACCGCCGCGGCCGGGATCGAGCCCGCGTCTTTCGGGCCAGCAGCCGAGCGCCGTAACCACTGAGCCACCGCGGCGGCTTATATTGATTGAGAGTAGAGGTAAAAAAGGTCCGCACTTTTTTTTTTCCATCTCAACATATTTCCCCTCTACTGAGTGTCAGAAGCGATAACAAAGTTAACTTTTATCGATCGGCTGGTTTTTTGGTACCGAAGCCTTAATGCCACGGTATGCATTAAATGAGTGCGCTTAAATGTATGCCACGTTCCGATATAACATCCATTGATAAGCCTTAAAAAATGACGTGCGTGTATTACCATGGGGCACAGGCGGTAAATCAGTGCTCTGGGCACAATCTGCCCAAGATGAGGCAGCGGTTAAGTGGAATGCCTCCGATGACACATCTTATCGTATCCCATCCCAAGAAAGCCACGAAAACAGCCACCAGCAACCTTCGACATCTGCCCTCTGCGCGGGCTCCCGCGTAATTCAGCGAGGCCTCGTGTTTATTTGATATTGACTTGCGCGAAAACTGTTGGAATTGGGAGGGTTTTGAAAACGTCGCAATTAATCGTGCTATATCCTCAGCTTTTTCGGTGCAAAAAAAAAAAAAACCTGGCACGCATTACTCGTTAGTTCCAGTAGCTTCCGTTTTCCACTCGGCTGCACTGCCGTGAAGCGCCCTGTATTCACCTTTAAGGCTATGCGATCAGCTCCGCGTGGTGGAGCATGGTTGTCTTAATCGCTGAGTTTTTGCATAAAGTCTTGATGGAAGAAAAAGAATCAGCCTATGGTTTATGCAGAGTAGTGCGCCTCGCCTGGGAATGACCTCTGTCGGTATTCCACCGCATTTTTAGCCCTCGTACGTATGTACGCACGAGGCTGCCCACATGAGTTTTCAGGTGGTCACTACGAATGCGCCTCAACTAGACTTTATACTTCCTGAGGTTCAGGTTGATACGAGGTTCAGGTATCAATATTGTGCAGCTCGCCATATTTGATTCTTTCACATTAGCTGTCTTCCATGGCGCATAACATGAGGTCTGTCGTAACCAGAAAAGAGAATGAATACCAGTTTTGCCAAGACGGCAGCTGTTTGCAACGATATGTGCGTTATAACCTGCTTCAGCGCGTGCCTGTCGACCCCGGCACCCCCAGATCCCCCAAGCCGCCATGCGCTTGCCTCGGTAGCCGCGAAGTCAGACAGTGGTGCACACATTCTCGGCATTCTCGGAGAGATCGTATGTTCTGGCACAGCGGCAAGGGCGGCTATGTCGCTGTCGCACATTACCCGGCATATTCGGAACATCGCTTACGCACGGGTCGTGACTGTTGTTTTCAACGCCTGAGCGCGCATTGTTCACTGGCCGCAATAGGCACAGCAAGCAGACGGAAAGAACGCTTGACGTAACGCGCTCGTTGTTCCAACTCCAACAGCTGCTCTTCGTAGCAATGCTCCCTCCATGACAAAATGAATAAAAAAACGCGTGCGCGTGAGGGCATTCGTTTTTTTTTGTTTAAATTTCTGTCGTCGTTATTGAATTTTCAGTACTGCCAAGAGAAAGGCTACGCATGTGCTCGACCAAACACGCGCTTCTCCGTGCTCCGGCTGGTCGCTGCACTGCAGCAGCAGAAAACAGCACTTAGAATAGGAGTCTGCACAAGCGGTGCTTCACCCCTCCACACACACACACACACACACCCTCTTCGCGTATGTTTTGAAAACATTTCATGCCCGTGTACTGCGTATATATATAAAAAAAAGAACACGCGCTATATACCCACTGTTAGCCGTCTCTTTAGGCGCATGTATCCGCCATATATACGAGGGGCAAAGTCATCTCCGTTCACCGTCATTTCGCGTGACCTGAGCAAATGGACGCTGCAAGGTGAAAATGAAGACGACGCAAATGAAAGCATACAACGGCGTATACATGGACCCACGACGCATGCAAGCGCGAGTCCCGCGGCGGTTATGCCCTGCGCTTATATATACGCATGTAAGCCGCAAGGGGGGGGGGGGGGGTAGCCGTGCTCGCTTGCCGACAATTATGCAGCGCCGGCCGAGCCCTCAGCGCTGCGAGCGTCGAGCGGCATTCCGGCGGCTGTGGCGGCGCTGTTTTTCTTGGTGCCGCCAGGCTGCCCCGGTCGGGAATGCACACCGCTCTCGGGGCGGACGATAAATAAGCGCGGCGCACATATATATGCGCGGCAGGAACGGAATCTCCCAAGATGGCGCCGGCCGCCCCGGTCGGCCTTGGGAGATTGCGTCTGAGCGCTGGCTGCGATAAGCTGGTTTGCCTAATTCTCATACATTTATGCGGCCGGCGTGCGCGCGGGCCCATCCGCGGCGGCTGAGTCGCCTTGGCGACGCACCAATTCGCGCGCGCCCTGGCCTTGGCGGCCCCGAATCCTTTGGCGATGGAGCGCTGGCCCCGATCCCGGAGGCCGCGGCCTCCATTCCGCCGCCGGCAGTGCTTTGCTGCAGCGGGGATCGAGGGAGTCTTAGCAGAAGCACTTGCTACGCGACCGCCCCGAGATCTGCATCGATTCCGTTGATTCGCACTGCACGAACGATGTTGCATTGCGCACAGATATATGCTTGGGGCGTTCGCGGGCACGCGTTGTTCACAAGTCCATGTTTAGGAGGTCCCCGTTCAGAGTCCCGGACTGCGGCACCTCCTCACGATATATATATATATATATATATATATATATATATATATATATATATATATATATATATATATATATATATATATATATATATATATATATATATATATATATATATATATATATATATATATATATGAAGGGAGCCAACATGTAGACTCCGAAACCAAGGTGCATAGGGGAATGTTTAACTTTTTTTTAAATGTGTTATGCTTATCAGTGGGATAATAATACTTTGATTAATCTATCGCTTAAAGAAAATTACTTATAAAGCACCACAAAAAAACAACCATGCCGCCGGTGGGATCCGAACCCACGACCTCCGAATATCGCGTCCGGTGCTCTTACCAACTGAGCTACGGCGACGGCTGTCCAGTCTGCTGCTCTCCTGGGTATTTATGATTACTGGGTGTACGCGAACCTTGAGGGTGTTCACCTCGTCTGCTATATATATATATATATAAAAGGCTGGTCCTCCTGCCGAAACGTCGTGAATTAAATCCTGTTAATTTTCTTCAATATATATATATATATATATATATATATATATATATATATATATATATATATATATATATATATATATATATATATATATATATATATATATATATATGTGTGTGTGTGTGTGTGTGTGTGTGTGTTCAAATGCAATTTGTTGTCTAAATTCAATGTTTATTAATTTATATAATTAAAATAATTAAACTATTAATTAATTGCGAAAAAAATGCCTGTGGTGCGCAAGGTGGCTGCCTCCGATATGCAACTGGTTCCACTCGCCTGCCTATAATAATTTATTTTTTAACCCTTGGCTCAAGTTGGCTGGGACAGCCGGTATATAGTGGTAGTGGTATAAAATATAAGTCAGCAATTAAAAGCGTCTGTACACGCTATTAATCAGTGTATCGTGCTGCTTATAGCGCAGCTGCGGTGTAAACGATTGAAGTGCCCGCCACGGAACGTGACACGTTCACTTCAACGCTGATTCAACTTTGGGAGACCGCGTTAAAAAAGGTCGTAATGCACGGTGGAGTCGGTTTAAAAGGACAGAGCTGACTTCTTGGCCCCGTATGCATACGTTGGTCTCGTTTCCTACGATGCTTTGACGAGTTCCACAAGGTTAAGTTAGTGGCGACAGTGATCCACCCAGTCTCCCTACCGTGCGCGCGTTCTTCAAGTGTTGAGGGCATTGACCACATTCAGCAAAGCGCTTGAACGCCCTGCGTGACTCAAAACGGTTAATATGTTACTGATATGCGTCCTCATGTCCTGCTTATCTGCCCTGCCCTTGGAGCAATGACACAAAAACAATGCCCCTAATATTTTATCCCAGCATACATCTCTCTCGTCGCCTTAAATGAATAACACAAACGCGTTCTTCAAAGAATTGCGGAAGCGAATGTACATTATAGGATACAACTTTTAAAAACAGCAATTGGTGACCCGCGGCGTCCTGTAGTATTACTCCGCTGACTAATCAAAAGAGTAACAGAAAGAATGTTTGGAATGTTTGCCTATATAAAAAAAGCGAGATACATCAAAATTCATAAGCTTATAATTTCGTCTCGTGGTTAACTTCATTTTTAGGTAACAAGAAGAACTTCAACGACGGACTACTTTTTTCCGACGTGGAGGAATTCTGTGCGGCGGTCCTGAATATGGGCGGAACACCACTGCTCAATTCAGTTGTATCCGACTATAGTTTGATGTTCGATGCAGAAGTATGCATGCCTTCAGAGTCAACATGTATGGGAGGTTCCAGGCATGCAATACAACTGAGTAGACAAGCTGCATCCGCTTCTGCATTCATGATGCATGTTGCTCGTTGTATACTACATATGAATCTGAAAACGGCTGTAAGATCAGACGGCCGCAAAAAGAGACATGCTGTTGGAGCCGCGGTGATCTATTGGGAGCCAAAGTGCAAACACGTGGGCAAGCGCGACAATTGAAACCGTTCAAAATCATGCGCACACGCGACGCGAAAAAAAAAAAAAAGATTCGTTGGCTGCGCTGCACAGGCAACTTACGTCTGTTGTAATCGAGTTTTTCAAGGTCCCCGCAAACAGGCATTGGGCGATAGCGTATAAAATTACGGAGGGCACTTAAGGCTGCTTACCTGTTTTGAATGCAGAATTGTTGTTCTTATTTTTATTTCACCTTTACTCTCTTTTTCTTATTAAATTTTTGCTCTTCCTTTCTGATGCCATGGCTAATCAGTAGCGCACATTCGTAAGGCAACACATGTACTGGGTTCACCTTTCCTCGCCAAGAAGCAACGCGGTTTTGTGGCCTTGCGTGCTCGCCCCGCAGTCTGAAAGTCCTGCGTTCAGTTCCCCGCACCTTCGGAGGGAATTCTATTTTTGGTTGATACCACGGTGACGTCATCTGGGATTTTTCGTGACCACTTTTGCGGTCGTCGACACCGGGTTTCGTTGCCGACGAAGCCATATAACGCTATATACCGCATTAACATGCTCGGTCAGTTGAGCAATCACAAACACGCGAGTCATTGGCACGTCTCAGCATCGTCTCACGTCATGAATGGGGCGCGGAATAACAAATAGCGCAGCTCACTTTATCCCACTCCCGAATGGGCGTCGTAGTGTCACTACAGGGTGTTAAAGTCCACGGCTCGCGTAAAAAGTGTGCGGGCCATAAGATTTGTCCCCGGGCCTGGCGGAGTAGAGATTATGTGGGGCTCGTGACGCTCCGAGAATTTGGAGAGCTATAGCAGCTGTATCCCTCTATAGCTGCCCGTATGGCCTTTCAGTAGCAGGAGCGCAGCTAAAAGTCCCGACCAAAAGACAAAGCGGCCTACGCACTTATGACGTAAGCTGTACACCGATGGCACCTCAATAAAGTCGCGAAGTGTTTCAACTGCATTCGCAGCCACGTCGCGCGTCATGGCTGATTCGGTGAGAAAAAAAAAAGGAAATTAGGCAGAGGAACTTTATTATCAAAAGCCATTGCGGGTTCACGCAGTCAGATTCTGTTTCGAGCTGCGTGTACTTGTTTGTTGGGGCCGCCTTGTGGTTACTTTCTGCTGACAAAGCGGGGACGAGGAGGCGCACATCGCATAAAATATACAATATACAACCATGAGCGTGTATATAAGAGCGGCCATCACTGCTGTAAGCCGCGAGGGTGATTGTCCATACAACCATTAATGATTCTTCGCTGCTTTATAGAAACAACCTCGACGGCACTGTCTCGCCCGTTCGCTGACTTCATCGTCGTCTTCTTGGCTTCGTGGAATCCCCGAGAGCGGCGCGCGCAGAGCAGCTGTTACGAATTGCAAATGCTCGAAATGTAACGTCGGTGCGGATAAATCATGCAGCTTGCATGGCCGAGCAGCGGCCAAGGTGTACGAACCACGCCGACGGCTTTCCGCGTGCTGACTCCGCAGGGAGAGGCGAAAGCTGCGCAACACCTTCCTTCCTTCCTCCCGTGGAGGGCAGCTCTGCGCCGAGCGTCGGAAAACGCAAATAAGCAACCAACAAATGTATACGTATTACAAAGTTCGCAAATGTCATCGTGGTCAGGTTAAGCCTTTCATCGCGCGCAAGGCTGGTTCAGTCTCACCCTCGTATTTACGACGAAGGTCGTTCAGTCCTTTCTGCGTGTAAACCCTTACCGACTGATTCGATTGAAAGTCTCTTTGAGGTCGTGCTTGGTGCAGTGCACGCGACAGCGATTTCCTCGGCGGTCGGGAATGTTACATCGTGCTGTGATGCGCTTTGACACGCGTAATCTTTTTCCACTGATCGTCCAATATATATGCTGTTTAGCATTGAGAACATACAATGTGATACCTGCTGACGCGGTCCGAGGCGCTTTGAGTTGCACAATTTTTGATGTGTTGCTATGACGGGTGTCACAAGAGTGCAAAGCGTGAGAGATGCATGCTTAAAACCGCCATCGTTGCGCCATGGCGGTGAACATTCGTATATATTTTGAATACTGTGTTATGTAACAACTGCTCCCCCACCCCCTTATGTAGTGCCCTAAGCCAAGTGCCTTTAAGGGTAAATAAATAAATGATGATGATGATGATGTTAATTGTTGCAGCGCCGACACGCATGCTCTGCGTATTCAAAGAAAAAAACACCGCAGCTTCGCGATTTTCATGTAGTAGTAGTAAGTGGTTTTATTAAAATAATAATAAAAAGGATGGAAAAGATTTTTGCTGGCCCCGGCATCTGCCACCTCGATTTTCATGCGCAAATTTCGTATCACGTGACCAGACGTCCGCAGGTTATTGATGCCCGAGGCTATAGTGCGCCGACGCCGTGGTCCTTCCCTTTCGGCTTTCGCCGCTGTGTCCGAGCATTTCTGAGTTACCAACCATATCACTGGATGTCATGCTTTAGACGTTGTGGACACGGAGTATATTGTGGTCCCATTACCTTCCTACATGTCATCGTACAGTGCTGTATATATCGTCGGGTTCATGGCGCTTGTCAAGCATTCAGCAAGTAAGGATAAAATTTCTCTGCCACATCGCGCAGTTCGACGTTCACTCACTTCGAATGCCAGTACAGAGCCCCTGTTGGTCACCATGGAGAGGCACTTTTTAATGGGCACGTGATGCAAACATTCGAGCGAGAATAACTGTTCCTAATTGAGGCCAGATTTATCCCGGGTCTTGAAAGTCGCTTTTTCTGTCTCTCTCTGCCTTCTTGTGTTCGTTCCTTTGCGCCATTCGGATCTATTTTGAACCACCTAGCCCAGCAGGAAGTATTTCTGCATACCTGTCGATCGAATACATAGCGAAGAAAAAGTCAACGCATCGTCATCGTACCATCATACATATACGTTGATGATGCGGTGGTACTATGTACCATCAGCGTAAAATGAAACCCGGGCACAAAAACAAAGAAGAAATATTAGCTGATGGGGAGAAAATGCAGGCCCAGTTCATCAACGCTTCCAAAGAGCTGTTATCGCCCCTTTGAAGTGCGTATGAATTAACTGTGCCGATCTTTTTCATTTTGCTGTTCGCGTTCATCGATGCAGTTCGATCATTTATACGCATACAATCAACGTTTACCATCGTTCGGTCACACCCTCAAACAGTATGTCCTATTCGGGCACCTGTTTCGTCAAGGTGCTCTCACCGAAATCTTTGCCTATGCTTATTTCACCCGAATGCCAATATTAAAGCTTCTCTGCTGAGTCAACGCAGAGTTGGTGGCCTTAATTCGCTGGGTTCCGCAGTGCAAGACTGCCCCCTATCCACTTAAGTAAGTCGACGAACTCGCTGATCGTCTTTTCGCAGAAAGTTATGCGCCTCGGTTTGCGGTCACGCCGGAGAACTGTGGACAAACACACCGGGGCTCAGTGAAGCGAGACATTCAAACGCGGGGTCGTGTAGGGCAATGGCGTCTCTTGACGAAAAATAAAGCGTGCGCCTCCGTTTTAGCCAGCAGGCGGCAAGAAGTGCCGGATCTAATTTGGCGCGAGTGCATAGCTGGCACGTGTCCCAGCTGCGTACACACCCGACTGCAGCGCAGATTGGAGAGCCGGCCCGTATGTCGTCGTCGAGGGGTTCGTTTCGCGGCGTGGGCATGCTCACAGCTGCGAGAGGACGCCCTGGTGGACAGCACCGGCAAGGGAGAGAGTATCCGTTTTTTGTCCGCAAGAAAAGGCGGGGTGTGCGCGGGCGGGCTCTCTTAATGAAACTCGATTAATGAGCGGCCCAGTCTCGAGTCGGGTAAGGCCTCATCTGGCGCTCCTGTTGCCCAAAGCCCAGCAGCAGCTCCGTGGCGCGCAGGTATATAACCCCGCGCATTCACAGTGTGCGATGACTCGCTCATCGGGACGTGGAAAGAAAGAACAAAGCGGACAGACTAATCCCGCAGAGCGGGTACCGATAGTGAATGCGAGGGATCTGGGCGAGGAGCGACCCCGTACCAGCAGCAGCAGCAGAAGATGACAAAAAAGAAAGCGCGGAGATGCGTCAGAGAAGGCGGGATGAGAAGAAGGACGGCCGTTATTAGCGCTCCTAAATGAGCGTGCCATTAATCATGGCGCCAGAGTTTGCATCAGCACTCGCCAGGTGCGCTTTTGTTGCTACCAGCCAGGGCGCACGCGCGCCGTTTTTCGCGCCGCGAGCGGAAACAGCAGCAGCGGCGGCGGCAAGGCCATCGCTGGAGTGCGCGGAAACAAAAGAGGCCGAAAGAGGGGAGAAAAGGAGGAGGGGGGAAAGGGAGCCCCCGGGAAAGCCTAAAAAGAGAGTGACGTATCGATGAAACGTGACCGCACCAAGATTGCTCGGCGCAACGGTGTCCGAGCACACGGGTGGTGTCGGTGTGTTTTAATGCGCCCAGCGTAGCTAGTTTTTCTTTTCTGCAGCTATTGTTTCGCTGCGATGAAGAAGAGCCGTGCAGCGGCGCACGGTGGCTGCGGTGGAAGAGGGGCGCAGCAGCAGCAGCGCACAGCCGCGACGTGTTGCGTTGGTCAGCGACGGCGGCCGCTGAAAGGAAGCCACGAGGGGGAAAATCAAAATGCTTTCCCACCCTTTCACGCCGGTCGCCGCGACGTGGGGGTGGCTGGCGCGCCAGCCGAGCGCGCCAAAGGGAAAGAAAAAAAATGGACGCTGAGAGAGAGGAGGCTGCAGAGCACCGCCCCCGGACCGAAACTTAGGCCAATGGCCGTGCGCGACGGGGGTGGAGTTGGGGCTATATCCTACGTTTTGTTCCTGCTGTTTATTGCCCCCGAGGTACAACCCCCCCCCCCCCCTTTCTCGCAGCCCTTTTTTTTTTGTCTTTCGTTGTTGTTGTCGTTGCCGGCAGTGGTGACGGTGGTACGATTGGTTTTCTTTTTTTTCTGCTTCCCTTCCGGAGGCCCTGTCCGCGTGCGAGCCGAGTGTCGTTGCTGTCTCGGCGCGTTTTTTGGCCACGCTCCGAGTCGTGCCTCGCTTCGATTTGTTTTCGCGCGGCCCCCGGCGGAGGGAGAGTGGCGCATGTGCCGGGCGTCGTCTGCGCTGATGAAGTCGGCATCGATCGGGTCGGCACCGTTTCATGCAGCAACGATTTCGGAAAGAGCAGTTTCGCCGCGCTACGGCCGGGATGGCGGGGGATGCGCCTGACGGCCACGTGGATTTAGCGCCGGCCCTTGGCGCTCTTTGCGGCGCCAGCCCCCTCCTCTCGCCGCCGCGCACGTGACGTCGTGCGGCTTCCCGGAGGGGACGCCCGGCGTCCGAAGGAGGACGCGGGATCAGCGCTGGCCGCTCGCTATTACCGCTAGTGCGCTCGTGACCTGCGACGCTCGATACGCCATGCCGCAAACGAAGGACAAGGCAAAAGAGAGAGAGAGAGAGATAAGCTACGCCGGACGAGACTGGTTTGCCGCGCTTTCTGCCCTGCTCGACTGGCGCCAGAAAGCGTGCCCTAAGCTGCACACAGTTCGTGCAGTGGCCCGCGTAGCTCGACAACGCTTGCACATGAGAGTTGCAGCCATTAACGATAAGGCCTTCGAGCGATGCACACGCTAATGTGCGAACGCTGTTGTAATATTTCGTTCGTAGCTGTTAATGCGCAATGGTGGAACCAGCGAAATGGACGCAGGACAAGAGGAAGTAGGCACACACACAACACACAGCGTTGTTGCGTGTGTGCCTACTTCCTCTTGCCCCAGCTGCGCCCATTTCGCTGGTTCCACCATTGCGCATTATGAACCAACTAGCCCAGCAATTTACTCCATTGTAGCTGTTAATGGTCTCCTTAGTCATTTCATAACCGATGTGTCGATTATTCCTTATAATTCATACTTCCATCGGCAGTTGTTGGCACTATAGGACCGCAGATGACATCAAAAATGAGATTGCCCTCGTAGGAAGGTACTGTACACCGTGCGCTAAGAAAATGTGCAACACTGGCACGGCGCCGGTGACAAGGAGACCTGGAACAGAGAGAATAAGAGTCCTCATTTCCACGGTATACTGGACATGACACCCGGTGATCAGCAACAGCCAAATGCGTGTCCTTCGGCGAGTGTTCGAACAAAGGGAAGAACATGGAAAGAAGGAAGCAGCATGAGCACAGCCTAGTAAACAAGATGTTTTATTTACACCCGCTTGTAAGCCAAGGCCAACGTGGCAAGATTTGTTCAAGTGCGAAATGGTGCAACGTCAACGGTCAGCGTGCATACGCCATCAGTTTAACCCCAAGCTATGATCTTCAGTCAGATCACTCTTATAATAACATGCGCGGGCTGAGGCAACATTATTTTTGTTCTTTTTAAAGCCTCGCTATATATTTCTGTTCTGTCACTCACGTTATCAATTGTGAATTAAGCAGCGCATGATAAGAGGGAGAGGAACCTGAAGAGTGAGTGTGCGTTCAAACAAATCTCAACGCTTCGTTTTTGTAGTCTTCCCGTATATGCCCGGTGCTTCACCAGCTATTCTGCGTGACAGTGGATTAGCAACCAACCCAAACTTTGTTTAAGTTAAAGCTTGGAATTCATTTACGAGCTGTTGAACGGTGCCAAGCAGCAAGTTGAAGCAATGCACAGGACGCTTTAACGCATCGAACACGATCTGCGGACGAACCCGACCGAAACGCCATCATGGTATACATGTTTTGGTATATAAGATACGTATATCGCAGTCTCCAAGAAGGCTGATGTGTGCTATGAGAGTTTGCGAGGAATAGCGCCGTCGCCGCCTATGTCTATGCCGCCTCGATCGGCTTATATGCATCCAATACGATGCACCATGAAGCTGCAGCGAACCGAGTTATTTGCAACTGGGGTCATGGGCACATATTTCCCCGAGCGAAGGAGAGCGCTTCAGGCGGCGTTCCGATTCGAGGAGCGTGAGCAATGAAGGACTCATGTGCGCCGTGACAGCTCGCGTCAGTGTGAGAGACAAAATATATTACACGTGTATGGGAACACGCTGAGGAAACCCGCGTATACAGCGCGCACATCAGAATTTGGCTTGCAAAACAGTAGCAATAGTTTTTTTTTTTACGTTTTCATCAGATCGAGTAGAAACTGAATAGCTCCGGCGTCTCAATGGAGGCCCCGAACATATATATGAACAGGAATTTTTTTTTTTCAAATTGAGCCAAATTCGCGCACCTAAACGCAAACCGAGAAAAAAGCGAACGTTTGTTATCCGCACAAAGCGTAGCGTTATCCAAGATGTTATATGATGCGCTTTACACGTTAGTGCAACTCTACACCACGATGTAATGAAAAATGATGCAAATAATTTAGTCAGTATCAGCATATAAACTTTGGATTTGACTCTTTTCGATGTGAAACTCTGGATTTGACCCAGTTTCGTTCAGAAAAACTTTTTTCTGCAGTTGTTTTCAAGCTCTGTTCATGGCATTAATGCTTAAAGGTGATTATGCTGTGAATAGGGCATAAAAGCAATTATGACATTCATTGTGTCCAATCAGCTAGGACAATGCTGTGCTTCAACACAAACAAGTAAATGCGAACTGTGGGCTTCTATAGTTGTAAACACTGACCTGATGGCCTTCTTTTATATAATGTTCACACTTCGGAAGCGGAAAAGTAAACTAGAATTTATGCGATTTACAATGTATTTTACTTCACGATAGCATTCTAAAGTCACGAGTACTGAAATGGTAGACGCGTATACAGGACGCAGGACGACGTCTATATATAGTGGTGCCGTTTTCAGTCTGCCTCTGCTATTTCGCTTGCAATAATAAATTGAGAAAGCCACTAACTACCAACCAGCTCAACTAGACGCTTTAACGCGCAAAGTTAACAAGGGAGGGGAAAGACTCAGGGCGCTTTCCAGCGTTTCGACAGGAGGGGCTAATGATGTCGTCATTATCATCGTCTTATGGGCTCAGACCTTCCGCCGATCTCTTCATATCCTTCGTAGTCGATGAGAAAATGGCGATGGCGAAGGAATAACTGAAATCATGCTCAAAACATTCTACCCATGAGGCTCAATCTGACACAGAAGGCCCTCGCGAGTGGATTTGGCACGCGTTTTGATCCGTACATTTGCAGAATATGGCTCGTTTTTGATTTGACATAGGATTTGCGCGCAGGTTTTCTAAAAGTTGCTGGGTACCTTTCGTTCTCACGGCTTTTGCTAAACCAAGATCTATGGGCGAGCTCTTCATACAGCAAAATTTGGCTTAGTTTCGGTTTCTGAATTTGTCACATTTCTGAAAAAAAAAAAAAAAAACTCCGTATATATACACTTAGATCCTGCACCAATACAGCGAGCTTTCTAAATGCGGCGAACCTTCGTTGCTTATTCAGCTGCTGCGGTCTCCGTCACAGAGGTTAATGTGTGCAAGAAATCTTTGTCGGCGCTGAGTGACTTCACTGAAGCTTTCAATTCACGGATTCATGGGCACGCAGCGAGCGCTGTAGTCGACTCTCACGAGTCGCGCCGTTGTGTGTGCGGCTTTTACATCAGCAACGTGCAGCGTCATTTTGCGGCCAGGCAACGGCGACACATTCGAAATTACGGGGAGAAGGGCGAAGGTGGCGCGGCGCCTGCAAAGTTGAACCCCGTCCGCGCTCCCCCCGAATTAAGCGCCGGCGCCATGGGTGCATGCAAACGGCGATGCAGCGAGCGTCCGCGCCGTACTTTTACGGCGCCTCATAAAATCAGCGTCAGCGCCGCTTTTGTTGAGTGTGCAGGGAGCTTTATAGTGCGCATATTGAACGGCCGCGCTTACGGCATATGTTTCTGCTAAATTGTTGGGCTAATCGGGTGCGAAATAATCAGCAAAATTAATTACTTAAAGAAAGCAGCTGTGCACTCCGTTCTCCGAATGACAAAAAAAGGATGGTATATATATATATATATATATATATATATATATATATATATATATATATATATATATATATATATATATATATATATATATATATATATTAGCAGACAAACAAATGAAATGAGGGGCTCGTTTGACAAACATATTAAGGAAACCAACAGTCACCGAAAACCCAGGTACATAGGGGAATTTTTTCTATTTTTTTTTCAATTTCTAGTGCCAATCAATTGCCTTTAAAGAAAATTATTAATAAAGCAGCAGAAAAAACAACCATGCCGCCGGTGGGATCCGAACCCACGACCTCCGAATATCGCGTCGTGGGTTCGGATCCCACCGGCGGCATGGTTGTTTTTTCTGCTGCTTTATTAATAATTTTCTTTAAAGGCAATTGATTGGCACTAGAAATTGGAAAAAAAATAGAAAAAATTTCCCTATGTACCTGGGTTTTCGGTGACTGTTGGTTTCCTTTATATATATATATATATATATAT